>AFQZ01000376.1:0-43023 GCA_000222935.2 Aciculosporium take MAFF-241224
CGACGGAAGAAAGAAAGGGGGGGGGGTTCGAAAAAAGACCCAGCGGCGTGGACAAAAGTCTTCAACCAGGATAAAATACCCCGAAAGAGATAAAGGGATACATTTCGGCTCGGCAAGAGCGAGAGGCAGTGTCAGCCTGCGAGTGCTGCTCACCTATCATGGGGCGGCATGGCGTTTGGGCTCCGAGTCTGTAAGGGGGAAGGGGAGGCGTGGCAGCATTTTCTTATATTTTTCTCATCGGATTCCCGCCGCCGCGGAAAGGCCCATCTCGAGCGTGTCGGGGATGCGGCCGGCCGCGGAGAGGACGTGCGAGGCTCGGAGGAGAGCCGGGGCGCTGCCAACCCCTGAAGCCGGATCCGGCCCGGGCCCCGAAACAGACACGGAGACGGAAAGGGAAGGCCCTTCCGATGAACCGCTCGCTGTTCCCACCCTGGTGGGCGCGCACGCCGTCCTGCTGCAGAATCTCGAGCACGACCTGCGCGGCGTCGGCGTCCCCCCCCCCCCGGGGAAGCAGCTGCTTCGCGCGCTGCGAAATCGTCACCTCGGCGCCGAGCCGCCGGAAGGGCTGCGCGGATTCCACGCCAAGGTACCCGCCGCCGACGACGACGACGACGACGACGACGACGACAAGACGCGACGGCACAGCAGGCAATGTGGGAAAGGAAATAAAGAACGGGGTCACCGCCCGTTTCCCCGTGAGGTCCCGACGGCGGCGGCAGGCCTATCTATCTGAAGATGTTCTATTTTGCAAAACCCGTCCTCGTAATGGACGTTGCCGAGACTCTGTCCCGATAGACGATTGTGATGAAAAAACCCATGCTCCCCCCTCCCCCCTCCGCCGTCCTCCTCCTCCTCCTCCTCCTCCTCCTCCTCCTCGGAAAAAAAAGGCAAAAACCAGCCTCGCCAGAGCGCTCCCGCCGGCGCCAGCCCGCTCCCATGCAGGGCGGCCACGCTCGACAAGAAGCCGGCACCCTCGCAGCCGGCAAGACTGCAGATGACACAGCCCCTCCCGCAGAACAAAACCCACCACATGAGGCAGCGCACATGAAAGACGTGCCCGCAGGACAAGCCCCTGACGTGTCGCCGGAACCGAGCATCCCAGCCCACCCACGACAGGGTATCGCACAGGAAGCAGCGGTCCGCGCCGGCGAGACGGGATCCGTCCATCCCGGCCGTGATCCGATCGATCATGCTCGCGATCTCCACATCCCGCGGCGAATACTCCAGGGCCGCGAAGGCCCCCACGAGGGCGTCGGCATCCCGCCCGCTCCGCTCCGACACCTTGGCCATGAGGTACAGCAAGGAGGCCCGCGCCAGATCATCCATCTGCGCCCAGAGGGCGAACCGCGGCAGCCAGACCGTCTGATCCGGCCACGTCCCGTGCGGGACGGGGCCCCCCACGCCGAGTTGGAGGAACCCCCGGAGGATATTGGTGAGGCACTTCGCGATGAGGGCCTGGTCGCCCACGTTCCACACCCCGTTGATGAGATCCAGCCCCGAGATGCAGACGTCGACGGCGCGGTGGGGGTCGTGCGCGCCGTGCGTCCCGAGCAGCCGGTCGGATTCTTTCCCGACACAGTCCAGAAGCGGGCTCGACGACACCGTCGTGCCGGCCGGCGACGGCAGGCAGTCTGGCTCGACGAATATGCCCACGGGGAGACGCCGGACCAGCTCCCCCGCAACGGGGGAATGCCTGTCGTCGCAGACGACGGCGATGGAGCGCGCGCCGTGCCGCGCATCGGACAGGTAGCATGATAAGAAGGGCACAAGGAGGGGATCATTGTGCAGGGTGGAAAAGTAGACGTCACAGCTGTGCTCGGGCCAGATCCGTATATGCACGTCTACTTGGTCGTTTGCCGGCGCGGGGCGGAAGACGCGTCGGCCAAAGGTTGCCATACCGCGGAAGGGGCGGAGGCCATGGATGCAGACTCGCAGGGGGGTTTCCCGGGAGACTTCTTCCTTGGAAGTCTCGTCCTCGGGGGAGCTTCTCTCGGAGTCGTGATGCTGGGAAGGGTGGTGAGTGGGTGGTGGATGGGCCGTCATTGTGAGAAACAGAAACATGGGACCGGGAAAAAAAAAAAAAAAAAAAAAAAAAAAAGTAAGAGCGAGAAAGAGACGAGCAAGATAGTTTTGAC
Source organism: Aciculosporium take MAFF-241224 (assembly GCA_000222935.2). Classification (NCBI taxonomy): domain Eukaryota; kingdom Fungi; phylum Ascomycota; class Sordariomycetes; order Hypocreales; family Clavicipitaceae; genus Aciculosporium; species Aciculosporium take. Next base: position 2,136 of record AFQZ01000376.1, read on the forward strand.
GTCTCTGAACAGGTAGTTGTCAAGGTTGTCGTTCTTTTTTTTTCGTCGTCGTGTTCTGCGAGCGAGCACTTATATGTGAAGGGAAAGTGACCCCATTAGTGAATCTCGTCGACTTGCGGTCGGGGCGCCATGTTGTGATTGTTCCGACGTCGACGTAATTCATTACGAGCACTGAGGACGCATTCTGGATTCATCTGAACATCTTTGTGAGTTTCCAACAAGGATCGCGGCTCACTGCTCAGGGCTTGACAGAATAAAAATCAAAATCACAGAAGGGGCCCAGGGGCCATGATTCCCCCGACTGGTGACCCCAACTATGGGGATGCAATGAGTTGGCGGTGCATCCACCATTCTTGAAAGACGTCCCAGAATTTGCCCCGTCTGAGCCTGTTCACGATGCGGAGGAGGAGGAGGAGGAGGAGGAGGAGGAGGAGGAGGAGGACGAGGACGAGGAAGGACGACCGACAACCTGGGGGTTCACGCGGATGCACAATTTGTCTGAGCACCACGATTTAGTCTACCGTCATGTACATCAACTTCTAGATGCCTACTTGTCCTTTCTTTTCTCGTGATCCAGACGTCTAGGGGCAATCACTGTGGAAATGAATTGGCCCATGGTAATCGTGGACAGACGTCTTCTCATGCAGTCACGTCCTTGTTCAAGATGATGTGCCTTCTGTCCTTGATACCCAACGCTTCCACCAAGTGAATAGCTTCATATTCAACGGGTATAAATATTCGACCACCCCCTTGACAAAAGACTGCATTTTCTTCTTTTCCTCTCAAGCCTCTTCCGTCTACAAAGCCATTCATCAAAATAGTCAAAGAGAAAGAGAAATGAATGGTTTGGGTTTCAGAGAATCAACACGTTGAGAATTCTCAGTCGTGATTTGAGACGGGCTGGCACCATGCCCGTGCAGTACGTGCAGCTGGCACACTACAGCCCGGGCTTATTCGTCGACCTCGCAGTCGCGACTCATGAATATACAGGCAGGCCGGTCATGGCTGCCGTTAAAATAGCTCCTTTTCTTGCGTGCCAAAACTGAAAGCGCGGAATCACCGCTCCGCTCTGCTTTTCTGCCGCCAAATAACTACTCGATAGCAATAGTCTTCACTCTTGAGCCATTCATCTTCCCTCCATTTGTTCTTCCAATATCCCTTGTTTTTTTTTCTTTTTTTTCCCCTCGTCTTTTATTACTCTTGTATCAACTGTACTATGTACAAGCATCTACATCAAGCCAGTTATTCTACAATCCCCTTTTCGCCCAATCTTTCAAACACCAACTCAAGCTTCCCGCAAGTGACGGCGAATAAATCCTTGAACCCAGAAAGAAACGCTTCTTCTGTCTGTCCAGGTGCCATGCGAATGTCGTACTGATGTACGATGCGGCTAGTCACGTCACGGAGCTCCAGCAGAGCGAGTTGCTTTCCGACGCAGCCATATCGGCCTTGTCACGTAGTTAGCTCACGGAAGAGCTTTGAAAATCAATGGCTCCCGCGTTTTGACCATCATTGGGGTGGGTGAGACCGCTTACCTGTACTAAATGGAGAAAAGACGGAGGCATCCTTGACGAGTTCTGGCCTCGTGGTCCATCGTTCCGGTATAAACTCTTCAGCGTGGACAAACGATCTCTCATCTAGAAAATATCAAGTGATTAGCTTCAAGATACACACACACACACACACACATATATATATATAAACTACAACACTTTATTTACTTACCACGATGTAACGTATACGTAGGCAATTGCACAATCGTGTCTCCTGGAATATGCACTTTCCCCAGCTGCAATCCTTCGGGTGGCGTCAGGCGCTCCAAACCCGACAGAACCGGAGGGTAAAGGCGCAGAGCTTCGTCAATGCAGGCACCAAGGTATACCAGCTTCGACAAGGAGACCATGTCGGGCGTCTTGTTGACTGCAAAATAGCCATCGAGTTCACGCCGCAGCTTGGCAGTGATTTCTGGGTTTCGGGCGAGCTCGAAGAATAGACAGGTGAGGGTCGCGGCGGTGGTGTCGCTACGCAAGTTTGAAAAAAAAAAAAAGAACCACAGTAAGCAAGTTTTGTTTAAATAGCATTCGTGTCGCAGGTTTATTTGATTTTGCCAGCGCCCTACCTTCCTGCGATCACAATCAAATGTGCATCTCCTCGGAGATTTAAAAGGTCTTTTTTGCTTTTTGAACCGCTTTTCTCAAAGTCTGCCAGGACCCACGAGAACACATCAGGTGCTTCAATCACTCTCTGAAAGATCATCATCTTTTAGCATATATGGTGCTTGAAAAGAGCGGTCTGGGTCATGTACGCACCCGTCTCCGTTGATCTACTTGCTCGGCCAGCCATTTCTGAAACCTCGCGTGTGGAGCAGTCAAACCAGGTATCGCCTTGACTAGGGTAAATATCCAGACCAGATGGCGGAAGCTGGTCGTGAAAAGAAGACTGGATTGAATAGTCGCCATGAAATAGTGCACAACGCCGTCTCTCAACATATTGAAGCTCTTGTTGAAGGCCAGGTCTCCCATGACATCGAAGCTAAAGAAATTGAACCACGTGGTAACGTTCAGGGGCTTTCCACGCGACATTTCCACTTGATGCAACAACTTTCGGGAATACTCTTGCACGCGGGGCTCATATTCTCGGAGTGCTGACCCTGGTGGTTAGTTTTATGTGCATACATCGGTATCGTTGTGATGCATTTGTAGGCGAGAACATCGCGTGCGATTTCACCTTTGAAACTAAACGCCTTGTCCCATGCCTTTCGACGACGAGCATGCTCGTTACGATCCCTTACCATGTGCAAGGATCGTACCGGGTAAAATATGTCATACCATGGTCCCTTGGAACAGCGAGACTGGTTCGAGTGAATGAGAAGATATGCTTTTGGATCCGCGATAGAAAGTACCGACGGGCCTTGGTTGATGGAGCTCGATAGATCAGTTGTATGGTCGCATTATGTCAGAAAGAGTATCGCAAGGCAACGGGGAAAAAAAAACAAAAAAAAAAAAAGAAGAAAGAAGAAGAAGAAAAAGAAGAAGAAGAAGAAGAGAGAGGCCGACTTACCTACTCTGACTAGGTCTCCGTACTGCGCATGCAAATTTCGAATCTCCTTATACAGCTGGTACTTCTTCATAGACAAAGACGTCACATAGAAGTTGGACAGCCGAGCCAAGAACGGGCCTCGAAAGTGGTGAAGAGGGTGCAAGAAGACTCGGTAAACAAGCATGCTGCTAAAGATGCCGGCCATACAAGACATCAGGGCAAATGACACGGCTTGGCCGTTCGCGGCGAGGGACTTGCCATGGTCGGTTCCGAAGACTGTCAACGCGGCAGTGGTGCTGCCACCCACGACGATGACACTGGCAACAAGGTGCGGAGTGTACAAGTGCCACTCGCCAATCCGGAATACACACACGTGCAACAGGATGCCAATAAGAAAAGATGCTTGGCATGCCGGTACGATTCCGGTCGAGATGGCTAAGTGGTTGATCATGGTCTATGGCCGTCTCCCAGAGTGTCCGCGTCCGCATAGAACCAGCGGTAAGACTTGGCAGGTGACATAGTCTCGGTCCACTGGCGAAGTCATGCAGTATTTATGTACGGGCTCGTCCTGGGCATTGGTATAATATGCATCTGTGTGATAGACCACGCCCGCTCTGGAAACTCGCACGCAACCGTCGTCGCTTTTGCCAAATGGTCGGTGATGGCTGATAGATCGATCACCAGCCGGCCCCGCTCTGAAGCGTCCATAGTATGCAGGTTAGGAATGTAGTGTACAGCGAATGACGCGTAATGGGAATTTGTGGTTGGATTGATACCTGGTATACATACATGTAAAGTCGGGCATTAAACATAGATATTCGCACCCTGCCATCGTACGCCCCCATCTCCGGCAGCTTGTCATGCGTCTCACGTAATAGTACCACACAGGACGACGCCAAATTGACTCTACTGACCGAATTTTTACTTTCAGCTAGACTGTGATGCAGCATGGCTTTTTATTCTCCATTTGGGCCTCACGCCCCCTGCGTGTGCCAGGAAAGAGCTACCCGTCCCCGGATTCGTCAATCTTCAGACGACCTGGGACTCGGGAGCGTCAGATAGTAGCTTATCTTCATTGGTATGTGGGTATGCATTCGTGATTGTGGAACCAATTCCGTCATCTGCTTCTCAGCTGGGCGCAGCAAAGTCGTCCCCTGGTCTGTCATTGATCGTGTTGTAGTCTTGACGTGCTTGTCTTGGCCACGAAAGGCGTCGAATGTGCCGCACCATGGTGGAGATGGTGCCCGCCGAGCCGCTTTTTTACTCTAAGCAATCTGCAGCTAAACTAGCCTCGCATCGTATCGCGCTAGACCGCTAGGTCGCATGTGAATCGATCGATCTTCATCGAAACTTTCCATCTTGAGGGTTCGAGGGTTGTCAAACAGATTCGCCACAACGACTAGATTTGCAGAGTAACCTGTTCTTTTTCCTGTCCTTTTTGGAAAAGTCTTTCTGCGGGAAGGAACTGATAGCGTCGAACCGTCTCTCTTCATCGCATAGAAAAGGCCCATGAGTTTCTCATATCGCATTTTGTTCTGCACTGGGCCAAGAACAGATCCTATTTCGAGTCCATCTCCAACAGCTAGAAACACCTGGACAATGTTAGCCCAGCATCTAGACTTTCAGATTCTCATATTTTTCAAGCTCATCTCGCTGGCTTTCAATCAGTCGGCGAATCTATACAGTTGGCGTTTCATGCCTCGAAAAGGTGTTCAAGCCAGGGCTGGATGAACGTGTTTGGCTGCGTCGACGACAGCCCGAACATCTCATTCTATGCTGACACGGACCGGCGCGAGCTCCTCAAGGCGCGCAGGATGAATGACGCACGCTTTCCATAGACACGAACCTACCATCGATAACAGTATAGGAAGGTGTCCAAACCAAGGCAGCGTACCATCTTCGACGGCAATTGCGAAGTGTTGGACGTGGGAACGCAGAAGGCAGAAGGCAGAAGGCAGAACATAGAACATAGAACATAGAACATAGAATATAGAACGCAGAACGCTGGACGCGGGACGCGGGCACGTGTGTGCTCGAGAAGTGTATTTATGTATTGAGCTTGAGAATCAGCCAACCTTGAGTTGACGGCTGAGCAGGGGATGGCGATTGAGGAGAAGCAGCTACCGGCGCACATGTCCCGTGTGGTGTTCTCCTTCCTCTTTTGCCAATCTACATTGGTACATACCTAATGTACATAGGCTTTCTGCCGGTTGCACCTGCCGGGTGCAGTTCGTGCAACACGCCCACTGCTAAGGTACTTGGTACCTCGCACGACGTAGCCTCAGGAGGCTCTTCTCCCAACATGGCATTTCGTTGCCTCGGACACATCGAACCAGACGCCAAAGCACCATGTATCGACGCTTGCGTGAGAAGATATCGTCGTCGCCAGTTTGCCCGAGTCCACTGGTGCTGTCTAATTTATCCCCGGATCCCGCCAATATGGACCCTTCAGCTCTGAGCTCGACAACATCATGAAAGCAATAGACGGCCGAGCAATCATTGATCGGCCTATACAAGGGAAGACGGGCCGTCCCATGGATCTCAAAACGGTTGGCCATAATAGGTAGTCGTTTCTCATGGTGTAATACGCTGGTCCCCGAAAAAGAAAAAAAATCTTTTTCTTTTCAATCAATTATTTCCAGGCATGAGCTCTTTGCGATGAACTCATTTGTCTCCAGCCCAGACACAACAGTAATTCTCCTGCTAAACGTGTAGCAGATGTGATGGCCCATCTACGTCATGTTCCCCTTTTCGAGTCCATCGAAAGAACGAGATGCGCCTTTGGAGGTGGTCTCGGTACGAATCCCAAATGGTCCACGTGGCAAGCGTGCGGTTGAGTATTCATGGCGGTCCGTTCTATGAATCACGGATGGAGCTTACAAGACGAAATCGTTGCCATCATACCGGGGAATTGCACTGCGTTGAACAGAACAGCATGGTTGATAGTTATTCTCAATGCATAAACTCTGTATGCCGCGTTCACCCAGGAGGGCGATCATGTCACCGCGGAGTGTGTATCCGTCCCATGGATTGCACTACACAGAGGCAGGAAAACATGCAGCATACGATAAGAACGGAGAATGTGATTCTTTGGGCAGAGATTAGAACGGGGCGCCGTACGATGGGAGGGAGCTTTTCAAATAGCTCCGGCGCCATTCCCCTGAATCTTCCGATCCGGGTTACGATCCGCTATTCAACTGAATTAAATGAGTAGGGTGAGGGACTCGAAGCTACCTGGAGACTAAATGGTAACTGGTGGGGGAAGACACGGGAATAAAATCATGCTGCATTGTGCAGAACTGCCCGTCTCAGTCGCGAGAAGTTGAAGTCCATGCATGCTTGACATGATGGCATGGTCCGCCATTGACCCTGGTCGAGGACTACTTATCTCACAGTAATATTGGATGTCTTGAACGTTTAGCATACTTGTCGACCATTTTCATGTGACCAACTCGCCTGGCCCTCCACCCCGCCTTGTCTGTTATCATGATCATAGTCATTTGCCGAGTCTGGCGTGAAAGCGCGTAACCCTTGGCAAGAGCAGACATGTCGGCATGTTTTCGCCAGATTATGGCAAAATGAGAAGCAAAACCACCTTGGCTCGCGGCAAAATGATGCATTTGCGACGAGGCGTCGCTCTTTTCTTTTTCTCGCGCGCAAGGTACGCTGAAGACTCGGCCAAAGACGAATAATAACCAGGAGCTGTCATATGCGGGCGCCACGTGGCCAACGTATCGTGGGCATTTTGTCCTTGAGCGGCATCGGGCCCAGACATCTACCGCCAGGAAACCATGAGCGGCGCCAAGACTCCCGGTCATCCATTGATTTGTATGACGGCATATCGGAGGAAGTCCCCAACTATTGCACCTGTGTCCTTGACGGGACCCATGATGATGTAATGACAGGCAAAGCATCTTGCAATGGTAAATCGTCGACCCTTTCAAGAGGAAGCCGGCTGTCATCATGACGGATGGGGTCGCCACAGATGGAAACTTGATCCGTGGAAAGCCTCAGCAATCGCCATATTCGTCCGGCGGCGTAGGAATACGGGGCTAGGATCGATGGCAGGCTCAATGGAGAATCATGTCACCTTTTGGGTCCGCAAACTCCTGAATCCTCTACGAATGGGACCCGATTCTTGGTGACATGGATCTCGCAAAGATTACATGTACGGCGTGACGAATTGGCAGACGACAACATTCACTTTGTCGCGCGAGTCATCTTGCTTATACGCTCGCTCTGCCAGCCAGATGACCGAGTGCCCTAGAATGGTGGCGAAAATTGTATAAATCGTATCGCGTCTCATCGTTTCAGCCATTCTCTCCTTCATTGCGGATACATGTTGGCGAAGTTGCTGACGTTGGCTGGGCAACGCGGCGCATAATGATGCGTGCACTGGAAGAAGGCTAGAGCGAGGACGCGGGGCTAGGAGACTCTCAAGCAGGATAAAAGTCGAAAAACTGCCGCCGACGGTCAAATCAAGGATGTGGTTGACAATGGCGGCTTGGTATTGTAGCTGTGCGTCAATTGTTGGGGAGAAAGGTCCCACATGCATGGTGCGCACTGTCCTTGTCCTCCATTGTGTTCCGGTTGTCACGTAACCGACTGCGACAATGCTGAGACGGAGACGGTGAGACTCTCCAAACCTGTTCAAAGTAAGCCAACGATGGGATGGGGATGACTGCGGCAATTTTCCTGTGTTTGTGGTGGCTTGGAATGCTGAGATGATTTTTGTGGGTTTTCAAGACGGCATGCAAAGTCACTGGTTGCCAGGGCAGCGCCCCAGCGTTGTGGGTCCGAACGCGAACCCTGGCGTCCGATGTGGAGTGAAAGTGCCGGGTCAATTGATTCAATGCCATGCAGAGCAGAGACAGAGCATGACCTTGAACGGATCAACTGCTGCTGGGCAGTCTGGATGGCTTTCGACGGCAAACTGGATATCGTCGTCACCTGGGCGTTCCGACTGTTCCGTCGTACAGCATGGAGTGGCTCATGCTCGCCGTCGCCTTTCAAGCAAAGCAGACATGTCTTCATGCCTCGAGATGAGCGCCGCATGACGACGATGCACGAGTCTCGCTGCCGCCCGTTTCAAGATTCCCGTCTGTTTTCAAAATCAATCAACCATTCATTGCACTAGCCTACCGGTGAAACGTGTAACCCGTGAAGCCCATGAAAAAGGACGCTGGCTGCTGCGCCCCACCCGCCACTTTCCCTGGCGCCCGCCCCCCTCTTTTCTGCGCCACTTGGCCGGCCCGCAAGCGTCATTGGATCAGGTGTCGGCAGCGCCAGCTCATCAACTCCAGCCTGGCCATTGTCGGGACAAAACCACATCCTATCGTGTCCCTCGTCACCAGCTTGGTGGTTGCATCTCGTGCGTTTGGTTTGGTTGGGCGACTCGCGCCCACGTCTCGTTTGCATGCCTCCAGCTCCGTATCCTCACTCAATTGCTCCAGCGCCATTTTTGTTCCTTTGCCGTGGACGAGAGGGCAATCTGATCCCGAACATTTCGCATCCATTGCCGCTTATTCGAGTCCGAATCACCACATTGGCTGTCGCCTGCAGCTCTGGTCCGTGGGCACCCGTTGGCCCCCCCTGCCACTCGTTGGCTGCGGTCGGTCGTTCGCCGCTCGACCGTCTACGCGTCCACCGTTTTGTGTGCTTTTCGCAGCCTGGTTGGGACTCTGCAGACTGTCGATTTCCTCGGGTGGCAGTCTCTTCGCCCCGTCCCTCGCCCGCTCTTCTTGCCCGTCGAATCGTTGCCTCTCCGTTTCTGGATTGCGAATTCGAAGCCAGGTCAGCCTCCGGCTTGAGTCACTTCAGGTGGCTGTTGGGTGAAGTGAGTGAGTACTGTACATGCATGCGATTTGTTGGCACGAGTCCCTGTCCGGGGGAAATTGGGGAACCAGGCAGGGAGGGATTTTTGTCATAGCCCTGGCTGACTGCCGCACTGCTTTGCTGTTGTCCAGGATTTTTGCTTTTCCCGACATCATCGCCGTTGGGCTTCGTTCCGCATGTCCTGAGTCCCGATTTTGTTACCCCGGCCCCTTGCATATCTTGCATCGTTCCGTAGACAGGACACCCACCCAAAACGAAACAACATTCACCACTTATTCCTGCCGTGGGAAATCTGGGCCGCGCTCCGCATTGCAACCTACTGCCGCCCGCCCTCTCAGGATCAACACCATGGGCGTCGACTCCAAGAAGGCGCCGCCGCCGCTCCCGGCCCCGACAGAGACGGACACGACGACGCCAAGCGAATTGGCTACCGACATCTCAAAGCCTGGTGACGACAAGTCTTCCTATTCCATTCCCGAGGACGGCTCCCCTGTCACGATTCGCACTCGCGGCCACAGAGCCAGCAAGTCTCAGACGTCGCTGCTGATCGAGTATTTCGAGGGCGGAAAGAACGGCTCGGGTCATGATCGCAAGCCTAGCGTCCGCGTCCGATTGACGCCCTCCAAGAAGAGCAAGGGGGATCATATACAGGTGACTGAGACCAAAGGTACGCGCAAGGCGTCGCTCACACGGCGAATCCCCCTCGACCAGGCCATTGCATCCCGAGAGATTGAACTGCACGAACGCGAGGACGCAACCAGCATGACGTCCTATGCGTCGGCCACAGAAGAGTCCAACGTTTCGCGAAATCCAATCGACATCGAGATAGACCGCAGCCATAGGCGGCGGCGCCCCGCCAGTCCTTTGATTCCCTCGACAGAATCGTATCAGCCAGGCAACCCTTCAGACATCTCGGCCATCCCGGCCGACAGCTTCTTGGACGGCGCTGGTGCGGCAGCTGATGCGAGGAGATCTTCGAGTCCGTTTCGAGGAAATAGCATCGTCGCCGCGGGTGGCGCAGCCATGAGCGGAATAAGCAGTAACAAGTCGCGGTCCAAAGACCGAGTCAAGACGTCTGAGAAATCCAAGGACAAGTCGGACAGGAAGCGACACTCTACTACTAAAAGCAGCAAAGCCAGCAATGTGAGCGAGCAAAAGGATGGCGACCGTCCGGAGCGCCTTCAGCCGACTCGCAGCCAGCAGGAATCCAATATTAGCGCAGCGGATTCCAGTGCGGTTTCGTCTCATGTCGCTCCGACGAGCCACCGCTCCCTAGACACGCGTTCTGTTCGCTCCGGCGCTTCCAAATCATCCTCGATCAACAACCCGAGATTACTGGAGACTGTCGAGGATGCCATTCGACGGTTAATCCTGCCAGAGTTGAGCGCACTCAAGCGGGAGCAGAGCAAGCGCGAGAACCGACGAGGATCCCTCAGCTCGTCAGCGACGTCCATTTCCCGAGAAGATGTTGCTTCGGACCGCAGGCGGTCCACAGGCAGCCAACGAACTGAAAGCGCACGGGATGCCGGAGAGCGGAAAGGAAGACGCAACAGAGAGGCCCGGCATGACTATGACGATGAATTTTCGCTGCAAAGTCCCGGCCGCGATTCAGTCGCTATGGATTATCAAAATCACAACATAGACACCACTAGTTCGAAGCACAGCAACAACTTGGTCAAAATGGCGGCAGCAGGAGCCGCGGGGGCAGCATTGGCCAAAGGGATCGGATCCGTGGGATCAGTGGTCAAGGATGGTTCGGAATTGTCTGAGAAGAAATCTCGCGACAGACGCCGGAGGAGAACAGAGCACACAAGAAGCAGGAGCTTTGGCCAAGACATGTTTGATGGTGAGGATTTTGATGATGACGTTGCCCCCGCTCCGCCGATGCCCCTCATGAGCGACCTTGATCCTTCCGAGTTTACTCGGACATCTATATTGTCTGCTCCATCTGAGCGACCACACTCCGCGAGCGAGGAGCTCATAGGGCCGGCTCGATGTACGATTCGCCGTGAAGAGGAAGCCGCTTCTGCCACTTCCACTCCGACTCGTGCCAAGTCGTCTCTTGATCACGAGAGCCATGCCATGGCTATGCACCATGCGAACGTATCGCATGGCGATCTAACAGCGCTTCCACGTGGAGAGAGTCAACGGGTCGAGGAGTATGAAACGGATGAGTATGGCCGTAAAATGCCCATCCTCTCCCATGACGAGTACAGCCATCCGGCAGATGCGCCGGGTCAAATCGCCTATGAGGAGGATGATTTCGAGAATCGCTATTTCAACACGCAGGATGTCCCTCCGCCACTACGATATGTTCCTTACCAAGCCGGCTTAAGAGGACTTAGTCCGATTCCAAGTGTATCTGGCTATACCGAGGCTGGCAGCGAGGCACCACTGCCGCAGAATTCGGGGGATGTGCCGCCCTCACCCAGCAAGTCCCCAGACCGTGCTCGACTACATTTATCATTGCAGTCAGATGACTCTATTTTACGGAATTTGCGAGATCACGACCAGAGGTCGACACATGGAGCGGACCAACCGGACGAGACAGGCGGTGGACAGGCCGTCCGGGGCATTGGTGCCAATCCAAACTTTGTTCACCCGCCTACTGGTGTTGAGTCTGCTGTTGCGTCATTGGTAGATGGCTCAATGCTTGACCAGTCTGTCGTGACTGGAGCATCGGGATACGACCACAGTGCTGCGAGGGATTCTACGCTTTCCTACAACGAACAAGCAAAACCTCGCAGCAATCGTGATCCCAGCAGTCCCGTTCGGATGAATGTCGATGAAAAACAACAAGAAGTTGAGGAAGAGGGGCAGGCGACGCCAGGATCCCGATCTATTACCCAGTCTCAGGATCATTCCGAGTACGACCTGGATGAACATGGCCGCAAGATCTCACGAACCAAGTACCACCACTCCCACTCACCAACTGCGTCGGAGGCAGCAATCACTGCTGGCGCCGTTGGTGCGGCAGCCGCGGCTCTCAAGGCTGCCAAGGAAAAGAGTCAATCAGCAGCCGCGGGTCGATCCGGAGAGGATTTCCAACCTGCTGGTGTGGCTCGCAACAGGTCTTTCAAAGAGAGAACGATGCACCAAGGCTGGGAACCCCCAAACACCCCGATGCATAGCACTGATGGACTCGACTTGGAGGAAGCCCCCCGACTTGGCTCGAGCGGCGTCCCGGATGCGAACGACCCAATGCCTGAAATGGGTCATGTCGAGGACGAAGTACAGACCAACCCATCCATGGTCGAGGAGCGGCTGGAGGGTGAAGCAATGCCTCGAGAAGATTGGTCGGGAAAAGTTACGCCTACCCAACGAGGTTCTGGCTATCAGGGAGACGAGGGCCGCGAAGGCAAGTCGGTAGGGCGTGGACTTGAGATTTCGGAAGCTGTCGGTGCTGCTACCTTGGGAGCGGCCGCAGCCATGGCCGCCGCCCACAGCCACGAACGGACGGGCAAGGACGAAGACGAGTGGCATCGCACGTCCGACGAACGCAAGCGAGACACGCTGGTCACGAATCCATATGAAGGCGCGAGCCCCATTGCGAACCCACAGCTCAACGAAAACTTTCTTGGTGCCAGAGGTCTCGACCCTGGTTTCAATACTGGCAGCCCCAGATTTGGTCAAAAGTACGACGACGGGTACATGTCCAACGGCACGCCAGGTGTTCAGCAATCCAAGGGCAAGGGCGTGGACTTTCAGCCGGCCGTTGGTGAAGATGAAGATCCCTTTTACGTGCCCAAGAGCCACGGCCGTCATCTCAGCGGCATGTCACAGGGCATGACGTCTCCTTTTTACGACGGTGCTACCGGTGCGGGCATGGACCGCATCGAGAACAAGGATATTATCGCGTTGATGCAGCATGTAAGCGAACCCCTCTTCCTCCTCCTTCTTTCGACCCCACTGCTGTCCTCGTCTCTAACACAGTACGTCCCGTAGTTGATGGTGCGTGATGCGCAGCGCAGCGCGCGCGATACCGAAATTGTGGCCCTGCTTATGGATGCTGCCCTCGAGATGCGCAAGTCGTTCCGGGAAATGAAGGAACTCGTGCAAGACACGGGCGATGATGTCATTTTTTCCAACGCTGAAAACACGGATAAATTACACAAGGCTATCCATGGACCTCGGCCGTACCCTAGTGCTACCTCACGCTCGATCCAAAGTCCATCCCAAACAGGCACCCTCGATGAAGTCGGCACGAAGAAGAGGAACTTGTGGAGACGGGCACTGCAAGGACTCAGCGCCAAGGGAACAAACGACCTGAGTCGCATTGAGGACATGCTGATACAGCTGCTGGGCGAGGTGGACGTGCTCAGAACGCAGACAGCACAGGCACACCCTGTGTCGACGTCGACGGGTGGCACGGGGCAGTCGTACGATGACTTGGAGCCAGAGAGCCAATATGAACACGACAAAGGACACGAAGCCGAAGGCAGCTCGACCCCCACCCATGGCGCTCAGCCGATGCCGGCAGCGGGCTTGGCTACGCGGTCTCGCGGACCAGGATCCGCCGCCGGCGGCGGTGAGCAAAAGTTTTCCGAGCACAGAATCAGCACCGTGCCCGAGAACGAGGAAGAGTCGCAGTACGATGGTGCCAGCCCCAGGGCCGAGAGGCTGGGCGGTGACCATATCCAGCGGACGCCAACGCAGGCTGAACAAGTGCAACGCGGCGGCTCCGTCCCGCTGGACACGCCGCCACGCCCGGCACCGGCGCTTGATGCGCAGCCCCTGAGTGCGGAGAACACACCCCGGGCCGCTGCCGACAAGGGCAAGAAGACCAAGCCGAGTTCCCTGGGCTGGCTTCCCAAGATATCGCGCTGGTCGGGCACGACGGCGTCGAGTGTCGGGAAGGCCTTCCGTGGCAGTGGTGCGTCCAAGAAGCCGGCCAACAAATACGATGGCTTTCTGCCTTCAACACGGTCCGGCTCCAGCCTGGCCTCTTTTGACGAGGACGGAGACTACGGTCCCGAGGCATACAGCGACGAGCAGCTGCACAGGGAATTTCTGGCAGATGCCAGCCCGACGGCCGCGCGAGGCGAAAACCGCACGCCACAAGGTCCCCCGCCGGCACAGGCCACGACTCCCGAAGATCCAAAGTACAGAGCCCATCGCAACTCACTCAACCTGCAACATCCCCAGCCGCGGCCTGGCCAAACCGAGAGGTTCCGCACGGCGCTGGAGTCTTCTGCACAAGAGTTCAGCAACCCACTGACGCCTCGGTCCACGGAATGGGCAGGCTCTGCCACGAGTCTCAACCGGCTGCCACCCAACAACAACAGGTTTATCCACACCCCGTCGGTTCCTCCCGACCCGGAGAGTGACCTTTATTCCTCGCCGGGACAGCCATCGTCGGCGCCACCACGCCCGCCCAAGGAGCTGCTTGACCCCCCGGGCGGTCAAACCCCGCCCAAGTCGAACCGGGTCTCGAAGCTGCAGAAGGATGGCAGCCCGAGATTCGAAAACAGAAATCTCAACGCGGCGCTGGGTATCCCTGGGCGACGACCTAGCGGGCCGAGAGCCATGACGCCTCGGAGTCCTGAGGATGCGGCCAGGGAGGAGAGACGGCGGAAAAGAGGTACGGATGGTGTTTGTCTAGCGTGTTGACGTGCATTGGGGACGAAGACTGACTTTTACAAGATACCTTTGGGACGGTGGCCAGTGAAGGCACGGACACGTTTTGAGCGGTGTTGCGTGGGGGTTTCCGCCATGAAGACACGGACATAAAAAAAAAAAAAACACGTTTTGATTTGGTGTCGAACCAGGGTTTTCCACCACGCCGTCACAGATTGATTGCTCGACCTGGTGTGCGCCTTTCCATTCCAACACACGGTCAGAATTGATGAGTTGCTCGACTTGATGTGCGCTTGTCAATACGTCGGTCGATTCACGACTCGGATCGTTGGCAGAAATGGACGCAACGGCCCAACGCCAGCACGGCGATCTGTCGCACAAAACTGTGCATACGCAGCGCCATTTTACAAGACAAGATTGAGGGGGGCGAATTAAAAAGACACAAAGGCGGGAAGATGGCCAGCCAGTTGGCGTGGCTTTACGCGACGAATACGACCTGGCGATGCGCATGTGGGCATTTGGGGTGTGAACCAATTCACTCGTCTGCGTGATGTGAGAGGGCGGGAATAGGAATAGGAATAGGAATAGATTGGCCCGTACTTGGTCGGGCGAGGTCACGGAGGAGGGTATCCCATTACGATGTTGCATTCGCTGTTTTATTGGGGGTCTTTTTTTCTTTTCTTCTTTTCTTCTTTTCTTCTTTTCTTCTTTTTTTTTTCTTTTTTTTTTCCTTTTCTTCTTCTTTTTTTCGGCATCGTTTCTCTTCCGCACATGGTTTATTTTTTATCATCATGATGATCATTTTTTTGTTCTTGTTCCCATTTTGTTTATTTTCCTGACGACGAGATGACACGGCGGCAGGTAAGCAGGTATTCTTACATGTGCTGGTAAAGGAGCGCCGTTTGGCCGGTACGGGCTTTGCGTGACGAATGTGGCGTCGTGGTGGTGTGCTGAGGACCCCGGGGGATGGGGAGGAGAGATGAGCAATTCGATCGACTTGAGGAAATTGGGCACTGTGAGCAGGTTGATTGACCAGGGCAGTCGACCAGGCTGGGCAAGCAGACGAGTTGAACAAGTCGACCTACAGAGGCAGACCATATGGCATTTTGTATACTCGGTCACGATATGGTTGATGTGGCGTCAAGATGAAATGGGATCAAAAGGCTACCCTCCCCATCTTTATTTTTGATGAAATGCTTGGTGCGAGAGATACACAGCAGCAGTAATGACGGACGACCAGGGATGTTGAAATAGTGACCATCTTGGACAGCATCGCGTCTAGTGCATGATGCATGCCGTGGTTGGTAAGAATGTAGATTTGATGCTGAGGGGTTTGTGTGGTATACATACATGTACGAGGAGGGTACATGTGTAGGGCCTGATGATGCTGAGTGCGTGATGACCAGCGCCGCTCTCGCTATGCTTTGGAGTTCAAAAAAAAAAAAAAAAGATGGAAGAAAAGACGTGGCCGCCAAGACGGCTCGTCTCGTTGGGCAGCGGTGGAAAAGCAGGCGACCATGTGCGGTCGGGCTCCCAGGAGCCGTGGATGGATGGCAGGGCCGGGACGTCATTGCTTCGTTTTGTCGACGCCGATGCCGACGCAGCCGTGTCTTGGTTTCCATGGTCGGGCATGGTGCATGCGTGCGTGTACAGTCCCGTACATGTCATGGCCATGCGGGACATGAAGCGCGAGCACGTCTATTCAATCACAGACTGTACTGTCCAGGACACCTGATGCATCCCATTCGATGCGCTGCCTCGCTGCACCGTGCGGGAACCAGCATCCCGAGGTCCGGCGTAGAACGGTATAACACCTATATATGCTTTGTTGTCCAGGTTGTTTACGATACAATATACCCCCATTTTGCCGGTTCAATACGGGTTTGTGACGAGAAGATTTAGGGGGGGGGGGGGGTGAAAGCTGGACTCGATGATTGAGGGTCCATCGTGGTTTTCAAGGCCGTTGCATGCTTGATGCCATCTCTGACGTCATCAAACTGCCCATCTCCAATTTTCATAGCCATTTTTACCCATTTCCACGTCATGTCACGCAACAGGGGCGTGGCATACTGGCCCACGCTGACCGCCCGCCAGGCCAAGGCGCAAGGCTTCCATCGCCAGGGACCCATAAATATCGCCATGCCCGGCGAGGACAAGCCCTTTCACCGGCGGCGGCCGCATGCCAATCCAGCTTTGCACTTCCCATGCTTTGATAAACCCACGTGTGCGGCCTCGACGGCCACGCGACCAGAGCTGATCGGCTCGTCAGAGACACAGGGAGCGCCGCCCCCCCCCCCCCCCCGGGCACAAGAACGGAAACATGCCGCGCGCCATCCGAGGTGCGTCAAGAATGCGCTGCGCTGCGCTGTCCAGCCCGTCTTGGCCGCGCCCGACGAGTACATTCGAATCCCGCTGACATTCCGTTCCACCACCCAGGCGTCCTCATCGAGTGCGACCCCTCCATCAAGTCCATCATTGTCAACATTGACAGCGACAACCACGACTTCATCATCGAGGACCTGGACGAGGAGCGGGTCGTGGTCAAGGAGAACATGGTGCCGTTGCTGAAGCAGAAGCTCCAAGACGTGAGCGCCTCCCTTGTTGTGCCATCAAGCTCTAGACCTTTTCTTTTCTCTTCTTCTTTCTGGGGGGTGACTGTACAGCGCTGACATGGCATCGCCAAAATCCAGCGTCTCAAGGAGAATCTCCCGCCCGTCGACGACTCAGGATCCGACGCATAGTGACCATGTTTCGCAACGACCGACAGAGGGGAGGGGAAAACCATCTCTATGCTGCTCGAATATCCCTCCGGCGGACGCCCCCGTCGACCCCCCCTCGCATCATGCCGAAAACACACTACAGCTTCTCAAACCTCGCCTTCTCCCGCCCCCCCGACAAGGCCCCCCCCGCCGCAGCACCCACATCCCCCGTCTGCAAAGCCACCGAGTTCCAAACAGCCGTATACCGCAGCGCCGCCGCCGTGCCATTCTCCCTCCCGTAATTCAGCAGCTCCTTGGTCCCCTGCACCGCAACCGGACTCTTGTCCGCCACCCTCGCCGCCATCTCGACCGCCGCCCGCACCGCCGCCTCCTTGTCCGCGTGCACACCGCTCACGAACCCGACCCGGAGCGCCTCGTCGGCGCCAAAGTCCCGCGCCGACAGACACACGTCCTTGACCCACGACGTCGAGCCCACAATCTTGGGCAGCCGCGCGAGGGTCCCAATGTCGGCCGCCAGCCCGACGTCGACCTCCTTGACGGCGAGGCGCGTCGTCTTGGCCGCGAGGCGCACGTCTGCGCAGCAGGCAATGTCGATGGCGAGCCCGAGGGATATGCCGTGGAGGACGCAGATGACGGCTGTTCAAATGTACACCAGTTTTTTTTTTAGTTTTTTTTTGCCTGTTTGTCAGCATAGATTTCAATCAAGCGTAGTCAAGCCAAGTCAAGCCGTCCCAAAAGCCAAAAAAAAAAAAAAAAAAAAACCAAATATTTCCCTCCGGGGGCCCTGCCGGGGGCCGCCTGCGGCGAGCGCCCGCCTCCGGCGGACCAAAGTCAAAAGGGAAAAAAGGGGAAAAAAAAAAAAGAAAAGAAGAGAAAAGAAGAGAAAGGAAAAACAGAAAAACACAAAAACATACGCTTCTCACACCTCTCCACCTCCGAAACCTCCCCCTGAACCTCCCCAATATGCCCCCGCAAAACCCTCGCCCTCCTCGCCGCATCCATCCCCCCCCCCCCGCCATCACCCCCAACCCCCCCCCCTCCACAAGATCCAACCCCGCCGTAAAGGCCCTCTCCCCCGCCCCGCTCAACACCACAACCCTCACATCCACATCACCGCTCAGCTGTCGAAACGCGGCCCCGAGTTCCAGCCAGACGGCGCGCGAGAAAGCATTGAGCTTCTCGGGGCGGTTGATTTCCACGTGCGCGACGTGCGGGCTGGGACACGTCACGCGCATGAATTTGTAGGGTTTGTAGGCGGGGAGGGGGGTCGAGGAGGAGGACGCGGAAGAAGAAGAAGAGGACATGATTTGGATGGAATGGGGATGGGATCGAATTCGACTGGTTGGTTGTGCTTTGTTGGCTGGCTGGCTGGCTGGCTGGCTGGCTGGCTGGCGGGTTCCTTGGTTGGTAAATGCATCAATCTCCTTCTTTTCTTCCCTCGTAGGCCGTATGGATGTATGTAGAGAGTACTAGAGAGATGCTGCCTGGCGACTCTGACGAGGCTGCATACATCACCCGTTAATCACCTTGCACAGACGGGAATTTTTCTAGCCATCAAATGCCGAGGTCAACGTCCTGCCACCCAAAAACACAGAGGAGCTCCACCTCTTCCTGTCGCGCTAATGCCCACCCTCACGTGTCAACCCTGGCAGATACAAACACACATTGCAGGGTCAATGACAAGTTGACAACTACCTTGGGTACCTACTTCCTACTACGCAACGCCCCACGAGCTACGACATCCTACATCAACCTCTGTACACCTGCATCAACCCGACATCCTTTTCCTGGCAGTCCCTTCATTTACACTTCCCCTCGCCATCATCCAGCCATTCCGGCAGCAGATGCCCTGTTCACCAAGAAATTCCCATCGCCTTTCGGTGCATCCTCGCTCCACCAATCAAAAAAAGTAAAGAAATAAAAAAATGATTCAAATCAAACGGCTCCCGTCAAAAAGGGCCACGATGCTTGGTCACTGTGCCCGAATCGACTCGCCAGTCAATTGACACACCCTGTTTTGTGTTCGCCTGGGCTGGGGACAAGAAAAAAAAAATACACAAACTCCCGCAATACCCAGCCATGATTCTGCACACAAAGTCGAATTTTACAGCAGCAGAGTTCCGAATAACGTAAACAAAAGCGCCAGTCCCGTGACGAGCAAAGGCGCCGTGTCAAGGGGCCAATGCATTGCCACGGCACCACTGTCAGAATCCTTCTTCGCATTCGACACAGGCGAGGCTTTGCCGTCAGTGACGTTGGCAGTAGACGTGCCGCTGTCGACTGCATTCTGCGAGCCAGATCCGTCCAGCTCGAAACCGGGACCGGGACCAGCACCATTCTTCATGTATGTCTGAGCCTGCGAGGGCATTGCGGGCAGCACATTGGGGTCCACACTCCAAGTAGAGTCCTTTGCAGGACAGCTCACGGCGTGTGTCGTGGATGCGGCGCCTCCATCACCAGCGGGTGCGGGGTTGTCTTTCAGGGATGCCTTAAAGGCAGCATATTCGTCCGTCTCCGTCACAGTCTTGGCCTTGACACCATCGATCTTGACAATACCGTACTGATTGTCCTCGTACGAGTATTCATACATGAGACCGCCAGAGTATACACCCGTCATTTCCTTGCTCATCAGGGCCGCGAGCTCTTCAAATTTTCGGGGACGATTGATAATACATCCGTATTCTGATAAGCTGTCCCATGTAATCAATGCGGGTCAGCGAAAAAAAAAATGAAAAAGTCATGTCATCGAGCGGCTTCGACTTACAAGATAGCAATACCGTAATCGGTAAAGTTCTTGACCTTTATGTCCCAGCCAGACTCCTCATAGTTGGAGTTGCAGAAAGAGTAGTCATTGAAAGCAAAGAAATCAGACCGCGCGTCGTCAGAGCCACAATTCATGTAAAAGGCAGTCTGCATACGATTTTGGGACACATCGGCAGCCGAATAGCCGACGGGAACATGTCGAAGGCCACGCGAGTTCATGTAGTTCTTCATGTCACGGGTAACAGCCTTGACGTAGGGCGCTGCCTGGTCCGTGTTTGCTTCGTCGTTGATGACCTCGTTGCCCGAGAAGAAAGCAAGCGTGTTGGGGTATTTCGCAAACATGTCCACCGTGGCGAAAACGCTCTGGAGATACTTGGCGTTGTAGGAGGGCCCAGGCTGGGCTCGGTTTAGTGAGTACTTGGGGTTGTTCACGTCCAGGACCAGGTATATATTGGCATCTTGAAGAGCTTGCATGCACTTGTCATGATTGAGCTTGTTGTCGACTGCATAAACGCGAATCGTGTTGACGCCAAGATCCTTAAATTTGGCGATATCGCGGAGGCAGACATCGGTATCAGCGAGCGGATCCTCGTTGGCCGAAGAGCCACCAGGTTGGTAATCAATGCCACGGAGGTAGAATCTGTCCTTGCCAGCGTAAAAGGCTGCAAAAGTCAATCAATGCCTGTCAGCCGATGCCGCGCGGCGAAATTGGACAAAATCGTGGACCATGGCCCAGGAACAATCTTACCATTGCCAGACACCGTGACGGTGGGAAAACTGGCACGCTTCGATGGGGGCTCTGGTTCGGAGGGAGTAGGAGAAGCTGTGACGACGGTAATGGCGGCCAGGGCCGAGGCAATTCCAAAGACTTTCATGGTGAAATTGATGCCAGGCAATGAAATCAAAAAAAAAATCAAAGAATCAGAGAATCAAAGAATCAGAGAATCAAATAATCAAAGAATCAAAGAATCAAAGAATCAAAGAATCAAAGAATCAAAGAATCAAAGAATCAAAGAATCAAAGAATCAAAGAATCAAAGAATCAGAGAAATTAAAAAAAAAAAAAAAAAAAAAAACCCCTAGTGTACTGTGTATGGGCACAGCGACGGGCTGCTTTATTTGTATAGCGAATGATTTATCGAAAGAAACGCCCAAGAGAGTGAAGGGGCGAGACGAGCGACTGGGAAAAGAGCACGGCTTGATGGAAAACAAACAGAATGAGCCAGGCTTGAAAAAGTCAAGGGGAAGGGAGAAGAGAAGGTGCAGAGTACCAACAACGAGGGAGTTGGGATGCAAGCTGTGGCCGCCGTCAAGTGGCAGACGGAGGGAAGACGGAGGAGGAAACCGCCAGGGCTGCAAGGGCAGGCAGGGCTGGCAGGTGCCGGCCCAACCCTAAGAGGCAAGGCGAGACCGGGCAGTACATGGTAAGCAGCACCAGGGCGGCCCATTCATGGTGACGCCGTATCCAAGACTTGGACATTCTGGGACTGGGACGGGATGGAGTGACGGATGCACCCACCACCGCCAGTCACTCGCGTGTGGACCAAGAAAGAGTCCGTGTGAAGAATCAAGATGAAGAATGGCGGCACCTGGTTTTGCCAGGGGGGGCGTGTGTGCATCAATCCACGATCCATCCATCCATCCATCCATGGCAGCAAAAGAATGTGCACCTCGTATTCATTGCCATGTAGCAGGTACGCAGGAACCATAAAACCGGCGTCGAGATGTCTCTGGCAACAACTGCCAACAACAACAACTGCCAACAATAACGACTTGTTCGCACCTTCCCCGCCAGTGGCACGCCAGGGACAGACAGCAACGCCGCGTCACCCAACCACAACATCCGCTCCGCGCAGGGGCAGGTACTAGTGCGCGATGGGCGGAAGGGAGCAAACAGCCTAGGGTGCAAACAGAATGGCAGGACCCAGCGCCCATCCCCGCTGTAACCTATTCCCCGTTTCGACCGCGGCGCCAAAACAACGAGGCGCCTTGGGAGCCCCCCCCCTCCCCCCTCCCCCCACCTCGGCGACTTCGCCACACCGCCACGCGCCGCACGCTCTGGGCTTTGGAAATGGAATGGGCTTGGCGCGACCATGTCGCGATTCAGAAAAGGAAGAAACGAAAAAAGACAAACCACACCCTAGAAAAGGGGAAGGGGGTTGGGGAAAAGGAGGAAGGGTGAGAGACAGGTACGACCCTCGTGCGTCAAGAGGGAGAATCGGCCACGCCGCAGACTGCCATCGGTCGATCAAGTGAGAATCTATGCATGATTGCTTCTCAACCGTCACCCGTCACCCGTCACCTTCAGCCAGGCGCAACAGTGACACCCGTCTCAACGTGTAATCCAATCTGTAAACTCTCCTTTCACATCATGCTCGAGTCAATTTACCAGTGGTCCATTACCTTTTTTTTTTTTTTTTTTTTTTTTTTTTTTTTTTTTTCCCTTCTCCCCATCACGACAACCTCTGACATGGAAAGGATATGTATGGTACATGATGTATTCACTAACCTCGGTAATGCCCCTTGGCACCTTTTTTTCTTGTTCCCACTGGAACTCGACGTGATTGGAAGTCTCGGACGTCTCGGGCTTGCAATGCTGAATACTTGCAGCATCTCGTCTTTTCACCGGGCCAAGAAAAAAAAAAAATTTTAGTGCCCCCGCCATCAGCTACAAAGTAACAAAAGATTGCTCGGCTCATGACAACAACCTAGCTGTGTGTGTGTGTGTATCGAGCTAAATCTCTTGGCCGAGCCCCTACTAAAATACAAAGCCACCTCCGACAGTTTTCTTCTTCTTTCTACGCTACAGGTCAGGCACATCGAACAGCTCAGCCACGCCATTCCATTTCCCGCGAGCCCTCTCTTCCCAATACCCTTCCTTGCCAGTCTTGATCTTCCAAACTTCTTCGCCGTCCGGGCTGTCCTCTGCTTTCACGAACCACCGGGGCCTGTGCACCTCGCCACGCTCTTCCAGCTCTCGGCGCCGAGCACGTTGCGCCTCTTCGAGATTGTGCTTCCACTTCTCAGCCGCGTCCAGGTCTCCCTGCTCGGCAAAACGTTGATCAGGTCGTAGTCGGCAGTCTGTTGGTGCCATCTTGCCCTTTTCAATCTCGGTAATTTCATTCAGTGTAGCCGCAAACATGGTCATGCCATACGTCTGAGCCGCATTGTCAACCAGTTGGCCAACCTGCCAGATGTCCTCACTGGCTGCCTTCCCAGGCCCTACCGTCTTGAGACCGCCCGTCCATGTGCCCGTCAGGCCGCTGCCCGTGTCGCTTCCGTCTGGGCCAAATGTCGTGACGTGGACATCCTCGGCACGCCCGCCAAACATGCCCTTGCTCTTAAATTCGACGCTTGCCCTGTGCCCGGTGCTGTCGTTGTTGACGTGCATCGAGCCGACAGGCTCAACGTACTTTTCTCCCATCACGACGTTGCGCAAAAACATCGTCGCCACATTCCAAGAGTACAGCTCATCGTTGCCGTCTGCCAGCCGCAGCACCACTCGGACCCGGCCATCTGTGGTGATTTCAGCGCTCTTGCCCCAAAACTTCTGCCCCGGTGCCGGCGATTGGGAAAAGGACCAAGCGGCCGAGTCCGCCTGCATGGCCAATCGCACTGGACGATGCTGCACCTTCTCAACCAGAAGGCGAAACCCTCCTGGCACGTCCTTGCTTGTTCTGACCAACTCGAACGTTTCGCCCAAGAGCGGATTGAAGGGCTTGCGGATAGCTCGCTCTTTGGCTCGACCAGCGCTAAACTGGGACACGGCGAACGCGACGACAAACAAGAGCCGTTCCGTCGCGCTCTTCTGTCTCGACGCTTTATCTAGCAGCTGAGCGTATTCGAGAGGCTCGGCAACCTTCTGTAGCAGCGATATGGGCTCATTGGCGGAAACAGGCATACTGATTGTGCTCAAATCTTTTCCCACGTTTTTACGGACAAACGCAATCAGGCTGGGGGGCTGCACAGTTGCAGCCGGAATACCCGTTCTCCGTTGCACAGTCTGATCAAGCGGTAGAGGTGTGAGATGCTTTGGTTTGATGGGGTAGATATCGCCCGCGCCACCTATTCCAATGCCGTCGTCGTCCTCCATGGAGGATAGTGAGGAGCTCTCATGTATGGATTCTTCTTCGACGTCACTCTCGGCATACTCGTCGTCCTCGCTGCCGTCAATTTTTACGACTCCAGATTTGACATCTTCAGCGTCGAAGAATTCGTCGGTAGATGTTGTCTCTATGCTCAGGCGCGAATTGGCTCCGGCGGAAATCGGGTGGGGAAGTCTTCTCCTCTTACTGTTGGCGATCAAGGAGGTGAACTCGGAGACGACAGAATCCAAGTCGGACAGGAGAGCTTCACAGTGGTCGTGCAGAGACTTTTCCTCCTGCGCCACCCCGCGGGAGCGCCTCTTGGATGAATGGTGATCGACACTCGCTGCCGCCATGGTGGCGCTTCCAGGCGATGGGACGGCCATGGCGGAGAGGCTACTGCTCTGCTGAAGAGCCGACGGCGCGAGTTGCGATGCGCTCGACTTTCGCTTCCAAAATGACTTCTTTTCTGCCATGGGGGCCAAGCCGCTTTCTCTCCCGTCGTCGCCGACAACTGCTGACCCAGGGGACAATACTGCTGCATTGGTTGTCGGTTTCGGTACCTGAGCCACCTCCTTGGTCAACCGTCGCAGTGCATCCCGAGTTCCAACAACACGGCTGACGAGTGTTTCAACTTGCTGCCATTCAACGTCTTCGGCATGGCTGAATGGCTGAGTCTGTTGAAGTACCAGACCACCTGGCTTCAGCACAGGTTCGCGGCGTTGGCTCAACGTTTCTGTGCCTCGAGCAACGCGGCTGGCTCGCTCAAGAGAACGTGCCCACTCCTGGAACTCCTTGTCATTTGGTGCTCTCAAGTGCCAGACCTCGGCACCTGAATCGATGCTGATTTCTCGTCGTCTCTCGTCGGCTGCAATGGCCGCAAGGCTGAGGGGGATCGCCCCACGAAGCGCCGACGAATTTCGATTATAATAGTATGACAGTGTACATGTACAATAGTCGAGCGAGAAGAAACGACGAGCATATCCTTGGCCCCTTTTCCGGCGTCTTTTCGAGAGAGTTCCGACGTGATGGTTCAAAGAAGCGCCGACCGTGTCGCTTCTGTCGGCTGAAGATGTAGCTCTCGCGCGCCCATGGCTGGGCAGGCTGTCCACTGAAACGGAAGCGCCATGCTCATTGTTCGGACCATGTTTGGCTAAGATGCCTTGGCTGCCTTGCGCGTTGGGCAACTGCAGATTAGGCACGTTTGTGCTGGTTTGCGGGGGTGTTCCGGTAGGGTACGTGAGCACCACAAACGTCGCCGTCTTTGACATTTGCTTCGAGAAGGTGTTGTCAAAAACCAAGCCGTACATGCCGCCTGCCCCTGTATGAACATCATATGTGCCCTGGGATACTTTGGCTGCTTCGCACTTGCCGTGCCACAAGATGGGTATAAATCCTTTGCCAGCTAAAAGATCCTGCGCTGTCATTTCCTTCTTGGCGAACTTGCTGCCTTTACCATCGGCAACAGAAGCGACGTGAGCACTGCCATCGAGTTTGTCGCCATTCGTCGAGAGGATTGTCGTTGCACCAGTGCCAGGATGCTTCACAATGCCAACGTTACTGCAATGACCGAATCAGTCAATACAGTTGTGCGCCATGATCGGACACGGTTCAAAAGCCACCTACATGGATTTTTTGTTCGGCTGTACACTCCAAGAGAGGGTGTTGTTTTCGTCGACTTTAACCCAACGGACAATGTAAGACTACATTGTCTCAATAAGCGTCTGAAAGCTAGCAAAAAGCTGGCCTTTTTTCTGCGGCCTCGACGGAAGTCTGATCGTAGCGTCTCTTACCTTGCTGTGAACTTCTAGCTTCTCGATGCCAGCCATGGTGACGGTTGTTGCACAAGACGGTTGACCTCCGTCCTACTGTAGATGGAGGGCAATGTTGGGAGCCTAGTTCCTGGTACTATTCAGAGACCACTTGAAAGCAATCTGGTTATGATGTTCTCTCTGATTATGTGGTAGATGCGAAAATGAGTGGCGTCCCTTTTAGTCTCGGCATCCCATGACGGTTGGAGGCTGGAAGGTGGAGGAAGGCAAGCTGGCTCCGCCGAGGTATCTGCCACACGAGAGCAATTATGTATGTATTACCAACCAAGGAACACGGAGTCTGGTCCAGTCTGCGTCAGGGTCCTGCGAGTTGTTGGCCGAGGCGGTCCGAGCTGAGCAATCAGACGAAACATGGGGGAAATGATCTAGGAGCTCAATCTGGAGAGAGGATCAATCCATGGCAGTTTGATGCTTGAACTGGCTGGCGCGTGCGCAGGCTGCTGAGGTAACTACAGCCCAGACAACAGCGCGGGGCCCACATCAGTTTGATCATGCTGACAAAGTCGACAACCCGAGACGCCGACGGCCAGAAACGTCCCGTCACGATGTCGATATTGCCGTCAATTGCAGCAAGTGGAGGTCCGGGCCAACGTTGCGCACCGAATGCAGTTACCTACTTCTCGGGCAAGTAGTCAATGGCATGTGAAGGCCCATCTAGCAGCCCATGGACCTCGCAGGATCGGGCACATAAAATGTACAGCTGCGCCGAGTCTCGAACTGAAGAAGCAAAAAAAATCACCTGGACCCACCCCAGCCACTGCCGGCCAACCACAGTTCTATCCAGCCGGAACTCGAAATTGTTCCAGGGGCCAATGGAGGCAAGCACAGCACCGCAGAGTGTCAGCCCTGAGGGTTCACTGGCTCAGGCGCTGGAAAGCCCGAAAGGACAGGCGTCGCAGAAGGGGGAATGCGGCACGGAGCGCTCATTCAACGATGCGCCAGCCAGCGTGCCTTTCCACCAGGCGCCCCCACACGCATCTCGGTACGGCCCCCAAAGCCCCTTCGCTCCAAGTCTAGACTCTTCCGCTCCACCTGAGTGAGAGTGCCATAACCACCTGGCAGGTTGTACTGTACTGTACTGTACTGTCTGGTACAATGTACATGAGCCATGAGCCATTGAACGATTCCATCTCCTCCTTTTCGATCCCATTTTCCTCTCTGCTGCTCCTCGACAGTACCCCGACAATCCGCCGTAGGACCTCTTCGTCGCAGCCTTTCTGTTGATTTTTTTTTTGGCGTCACTGCTGGATCGTCATCCTTGCAGTGGAAAAATCTGCTTGGTCTCGCCTCGCCTCGACGCCTCGCCCGTCTCTGTTCCTTGACCATGACTTTGGAATAGTTTCGATCCGCACCTGCAGTCGACCATCGCCAACCCTCGTCCCTTCCGTTCATTCAACGGACACCGCCTCACGACCATATCAGATGATGCTTCTCGCCTAGTCGGATTCGGCATCTTCAATACGAGCCAGGCGGCTATCCTATTGCGAGTGAACATGTCAAATGCTCTCAGCAAGCGCCAGCAGGCGCGCAACGAGAAGGCGCTGCAAGACCTGGTTCATAATATCCCAGGCAACAACCAGTGTGCAGACTGTCATGCAAGAAATCCAGGTATGCTATGACTTGGGCTATTGGCATGTCTTGAATATCGACTAATATTTGCTTCATCGCAGCATGGGCATCGTGGAGCGTACGTTGCCGGCAATTTCCCACTTCATAACGCGGTCGCCTTTCTAGGTTCCAAGTATCACTAACCAGTCAATAGCTGGGGGTATTCCTGTGCATGCGATGCGCCGCCATTCACCGCAAATTGGGCACGCATATTTCCAAAGTCAAGTCGCTGAGCATGGACAGCTGGTCCAATGAACAAGTCGATGTGAGCTAAAAAGAGCAAATCAGTGCCAAACCCGACATTGGCCCCCTCTTATTCGAATACAAAACTTACAAGAAAGCAGAATATGCGCAAAGTCGGCAACGTGGCCTCGAACCAAATATACAACCCAGAGTCCAAGCGACCTCCTGTGCCGGTAGACGCCGACGAGGCTGACGCCGCCATGGAACGATTCATTCGGCAAAAATACATCCACAACGTTGCGACCGAATCACGATCGCCTCGCAGTCCGATGTCTGACGAAGGAGTGCCCCCTCCTTTGCCGCCCAAGAACTCATCCAAGTTTGGATTCCGATCAGCATCTTCAATTTTTCCTCTTTCGTCCCGAACAAGAAAGGAACACCGTACCGTGAGTACCCCTAGTGGCGGTGCGGCGGGTTTCCAGACTTTGACCAACAAGCCCTCAAGGTTGTTTGGATCATCCGTCGACTATGATGTTATCGAAGACCTGGACGGGAAGGCGGCAAGCCTCTGCGAGATGGGCTTTCAAGATAGTCAGCGCAATACGATTGTGCTCAAGGGAGTGAATGGCAATATGGACAGGGCGATTGAAGCATTAGTTCGCTTAGGTGAAGGCAGAAGTCGATCGCCCGGCCCAGCACCGCCGCCGCGGGACCCTGTCTTACGTTCAGCAAAATCCCTGACTCCCCTAAATTCCTCGTCGAGCTCACCGGCCCTTGGGCTTAGTCTGAATGTTCCACAGACATCCAAGGCTGATCGATCGACTACTTCGTCAACTGCATCGACCAACCCGTTCGACTTGGTATCTGTCACTCAACCTCAGGCCGCTCAGTCTACGGGCTCGTTGCATCACAACAACCCATACAGCGGTACAAATGCTCCTCTCGGAAACCCCGCGCATCAGGGCGATCTCGTCAGCCAAGCCTTCCAAGGCCTCGATTTATCTACAATTCACCCGATCTCGTTCCCTCAGAATCATGCGGGAATGGCATCACAAAATCTGTCCCCATCGATGGCTCAGCCGCAACAACAGTACATGTCCCCGTCGGCTCCAACCAGCCCACACCATCACCACCCTCCCATGACTTTCCAAAACAACAACATTTGTGCCCGAGCTATGCCGCACACATTGCAGTCCATGCAATCCGGCTATAATCCATTTTTTCCGCAACCCTCGAGTCCAACATCGATACCACAAAATTCCATGGTGGGCATAGCACCGGCAGGTTTGGTGAACAACCCGTTTGCGCGATCCCAAACAACCAGCTCGTTAGGCCAGATACCAGAACAAGGACCCTCGAACTTCACGTCCTCTCTATCCATGAGTGCGTCTCCGCAACCTCCGCCTACTTCAACAAATCCATTTTTCCTCGATAGTAGTCATCTGCAACAGCTGCCTCCACAGCAGCAACCGCAACCGCCGTATTCGCCTCAGCAACTGCAACAAAACACCCCAGGCTTTGGACAGCAGGCTCATGTCACTCAGCAGCTGTACCCTCAGCAACCCCGATATGACAAGGCGTCGATTTTGGCGTTGTACAACCAGCCCGGATCAAACCCATCCACTACAGCAGCTGCGCAGCCTACTCTGGCTACGGCGACCCCGGGTATTCCAAATGATAAAGAGGCTTTCCTTGCCCAATCTTCACAAACTCCCATGACAACGCAGCCGTCCCAAAGTGTGTCACAGCCACTAGCTGGAAACACCAACCCTTTCGTCAGCCAAAATATTGCGACGCAGGTCAGAAATATCAGCCGGGACAGCATGAATCTTGGCACGGATATGGCGTGGACCAATGGACGCCATAGTCCAGATGCATTCGCGAGTTTGAGTGCTAGACAAGCATGATGATACCGACACCGGCTTAGACTGGGCATCATCGGTGTGTCGAAAGGGATCAATGGAGAGTATGGTTCGATCTGACATGGTTTGTCGACGAGCAAACGGGCGCTTCATGAGTGCTCTCTTGTGCGACTAGCGCGCGTTTCTTCATCACTTGAGACACATATATATCATGAATGGCTGCCTCGCGGAACACAAAATGGCTGCCGGTCAGACTGTGAAGCCTGAGATTAGCAAAAGTGTTCCTTCGGACGCTTTACGAAAGACCAGTGGCTCGCTGGGAAAGGGGGGCAACCCAGTTCATGCTTCCGATGCGTCGTTTCGAATAGATAAAAATCGAACTATCGTCCAAGCACGCCGTCGTCTCTATTCCAGAATCAATGTGAATCAAAGCAACCTTTGTTTGGATAATGGACCAAAGCTCGGGCTCGTGCATGTGGCCAAGGCTTGACTGCATGAAGTAATGCCAGACTGTCCGAACAGTGCGGTGAAACGAGGTCTCACACATGCACACGCATGCAGGCTGACGGCTCCGCTGCGCTCCTCCAACCAGGCTGGCCGGATGGAGGATGGCTCTGGACTTCCCCACCCTGATCGTCTCAGGTGACTCTGAGATTCTAGTCCACTGCTCGCCCCTTCTCGTGCCGCCGTCCTTTTCCGTTGCCTTGTCACCAGCAAAGTCCTACACTGCTTCGCCGACAAGCCCTCTGCCACCCAACACTTTCAAAGGAATTTCCGCTGAACGAAAACAAAACAACGTCTTCCTTTTCAAAGACATCACGTTACCATCGACCTCTCAATTCCACGAGACGGAAATTTTCATCATTCGATCAAAACATCCGCGCTAGCGCCACCAATCTCCTTCTTTTCTCCCAACCGCTTCTCGGCCCAGGTTTAAGAAACAGCTGCCGTGGAAATCCAATAACAATGGCTCTTTTAAGTAACGAAAGTCTGAGTTGTGGTAATAATTACGGTGAGGACATCGCCGCCCGGGTCAACGTCCTTGCCTCGTGCTATATTGTCGACTCTGCTGCCCAGCTCAAGGGCATGCACTACTGCACTACCGGGGCTACAGGTAGGCTTTTTTTTGATCTTCTTCTTCACCCCGTTCTCTCCTGGACGAGCATCATTGTAACTCTGCTGCATCATAACCTTTGCAATGGCTGACGGGTTGCCGACTTGTAGGGGCGGAGTGGTATTCCTGAGGTCCCTACCTCAGGACTACCTTCTCCTCCGACAAGTCCCCCCCTCGCTGCTTTGATGTCTTCCAACGAGCTCGCTCTTCTTCCTAAGAATAGGAAGAGCGACCGCTCGGACCGGCGTCGCTCGGGACGGCGAGGGGGGGCAGCACTCATGATCAGGGAAGAATGTGAGAGATTCTTTTGTGAGTCCATGAAGACGGTTTTCCATGGTGAGATGAATCCGTCGATGAATGGCTCCTGCCTGTCAAGTGCTTATCTACAAACACCGCCGCCAGAGGATCGCATACTCGATGCTTTCTTCCAGAGCGCTGATCGAGCGTCTGGTGGGTTTAAAGTCGATGTGTGGATGGAAATCTGGGACTACCACGGCGGTGCGAGCTTCCGGGCGTTTGTGGCAAATAACGGACAAGAGAAGTCTTTGTTCGTATTCTTTGACGTTGAAGGCACCCTGGGAAGAGACTTGAAAAAGGCGTAAGTCGGGAAATATGCAGAATTATTCCAGCCAGGACGACGACGATTTGTGCTGACCACAGTCATTAGTCTTATGGCGCTCATTGAGCTTGCAGATGGGCCCCTGGGCTGTCGCCACATCATAACCTGCGTGGACCGACGCATGCCAGTCGACAGGGCCCTTGAGTTAACCAAGAGCCTGCAATGGGTTGGTTTTGAAATGACAACCCTAGATCACTGGGCGCAGGACCTGGACGTGACGAGCTCTAGGTGGCTCCTTATGGGCATGGAAATTTAGCCCACGACCGATTGTGCGCGTGTGCATGATGTGTTTGCAAAAAGTCAAATCCCAAAATGCGTATCTGAGCAATGACTTTTTTTTGGGTTTCGTTGTGTTTGTCTTTTTCTTTTCTCTTCCTCGTTTTTTGTGTTGTTTTTCTCTTACAAGGTTGTCGCAAAGTTTGTTTTCCTGCGTACTCGTGTCGATGAAATCAAATTCGACGTAACGGAGATCTGAAGGTGACGACGGCATTTTATGAACTCGTTCCCCCGTTTTTATGCTGGTTCGTTGCAGACGCCAGCTATATGGACGGACACGCGAGTAGATGACAAGATTGTTTCTGATTTTCAGATGGCCTGAAGCTGTTATAGGTTGCAGACTGAATGAAACCACTCCATAGTTTTTGCCATGATTGCACATTCCATGTCTATGTAACACTCTCGCCACATTGTTTGCTACATGCAAGGTCGCCTCCTCCCAATCTTTCATACATGTAGCCAGCCAGCCATCATCACGACAAGTCCGGTTCGAACTGCCTAACCAAGAGACCTTTATCGCGGAGAAAATCCTTGACCTGATGAACAGTGTACTCGCCTCGGTGAAACATGCCCGCGCCGAGGGCCGCATCAGTCGTCGTCTTGCTAAAGACCTCTTCAAAGTGAGCGGGGTGGCCGGCGCCGCTGGAGGCGATGACGGGGATCTTGACCGCGGCCTTGACCTGGGCAATGAGCTCGAGGTCGAAGCCGGCGTTGGAGCCGTCGCGGTCGATGCAATTGAGGAGGAGTTCGCCGGCGCCCATGGCCTCGACCGCCTGCGCGAGCTCCACGACGTCCATATCTCTGGTTTCGCGTCCGCCCTTGATGGTACACGCGTACCAGCAGTAGGGCTCGCCCTTGGGGCCGGGAAGACGCGTCTCGAGGATGTTGTGCCGCGTGGCGTCCCGCTTGGGGACGTAGACGCGTTTGGGGTCGACGCTGACGACGACGGCCTGGGTGCCGTAGGCGCGGGAGATTTGCTCAATGGCGGTGTTGCCGAAGAGCTTGCGCCCGAGGGAGTAGTACTCCTCTGCGGCGATGACGGCGTCGCTCCCGATGGAGACCTTGTCGGCGCCGGACTTGAAGTAGAGGGTTGCGATTTCGAGGGCCGACACCTTGGTGCCGTCCGTGTCGACCGTGTCGCGGATGCCGCCGCCGATGGTGAGGGGGACGAAGACGGTTTGGGAGGTCTGCCGGAGGACGTGCAGCATGGGGAGGTCGGCGAGGGGGCAGTCGCGGAAGGAGGTGATGTTGAGGAAGGTGACTTCGTCGGCGCCGTCTTGGTAGTACTTCTTGGCGAGGGCGACGGGCTTGCCGAGGTTGCGGATGGTGCGGGAGGCGTCCTTTTCGCGCACGTCGTACTGGTCGCCTTTTGTCACGACGAGGTCGCCGGCGTCGTTGGTGCGGACGTCGAGGCAGGCGATTATGCGGCGGGTGAGGCCGTCGCGTGCGGTGACGGGGACGGCCGTCCTGACGTCGTCGTATTGCGCTGCCGGCCCTAAGCTTGCGGCGCCGGCGCCCGTCAAGAAGGCGCGGATGGTGCGCAGACCGGCCACGCCCGATTTTTCGGGGTGGAACTGCGTTGCGTAGACGTTGCCCTTGGCCACGGCGCCGGCAAACGTCTCGGTTCCGTAGGTCGCCGTCGCGACGGTCCACCCTTGCGACTCGAGGTCGCCGGGGATGTAGGGCATTCGGTACGTGTGCACGTAGTAGTACTTGGAGCCGGGGCCGAGGTCGTACATGGCTTGCTGGTTATGGGCTGTGCTTGCGCTGTTCCAGCCAATGTGGGGGACCGACTTGTCTGCGTCGTCGAACCGGCCGAGAGACCCTTTTACGACGCCGAGGCCGGGCACGTCTGCGTCTTCGGCCGAGCCCTCAAAGAGGGCCTGGAGGCCGACGCAGATGCCCATGAAGGGCTTGCCGTCGCCGATGTGCTTTCGGAGGGCGGGGAGGTAGCCTGCTTGGGAGAGCTGCGAGAGGCAGTGTCCAAAGTGGCCGACGCCGGGCAGGATGAGTTTCTAGATGCATTGTTGAGCATTTCTTTTTTTTTCCGTTTCCCCCCTCCTTTTTTTTTTTTTTTTGGTCTTTGGTGGTTTCAAAATATAAAAAAAAACTTTTTATATACCCTGCTAACCCCCCCCCCCCCTTTTTTTTTTTTGCTGGTAGACGCCGTGACGGGCAAAGAAGAAACAAGAAAAGAGGCGTAGATCAACGACTAACCTCTGCCTTGGGGACGTCCTCTGGTGAACGAACCCACTCCACCTCATACCCGAGCTTCTCAATCGCATTCACCAGGCTCCGAATGTTGCCGGCTACATAGTCCAACAGGTGAACCTTGGGCATCGCTGTGTGTGTGTGTGTGTGTGTGTGTGTGTGTGTGCGCACGCGCGCCACCCCCTTCGTTTGTGGCAGCAAATTTCACGGATGCGAACGTGAGGAGGAGAGGAGCGTCCAGTCACGGAGTTTGAGAGTCGGTTTCGGGGGCGCGCGGGAGGTGAATTTTTTGGGGGTGCGACCACTTCAGTGAGGGTTCCTTCTCATAGACTGAAGAGGTGTAGAGGCAAGAAAGAAACAAAGGTAAAGAGAGGGGGGAAAGGAGAGGTGACTCAGCGGCTTGGCCAACAAGAGGATTTTGATGCATCCAGAGGGGCCATGCGGCGCGAAATTTGGATTTCTGCGACGGCGGGGCAATGCGCTGACCCCCCCCCCCCCCACCTCATCACCTTATCATCTTATCAGTCTGGGAGGTAGGTACTAGGTACTCGTGGCAGGTAGGTACCTAACGTGGCGGGCTGGCTAATCGATAAGGCGTGGTGGAAACAAAGGGAAAAGGAAGACGAAAAAACGCTAGCAGACCATATGACAGCGTCCGACGAACCCTCTTCCATCTCGGCTTGCGAACATGGAAAAATGGACAGGCCGTCGGGCGTGTCTACGAGTGAACCTGGCGCATTGCCTCTCGATCCAGTCCTGGCTGGGATAACCGAGGATGATGAGGAAGAGTGGGAGTACGAGTACTCTTGTACGGAAACAGAGGTTGGCCAAAAAAAGAACACTCACCCGGCTTCTCACCCAGACCAGACGCCCAAACTGACAGTCAAGATGGGCCAAGACTTTTTACTTGACGTTGGAGCTTTCGTATCCAGAGTTTAAAGAGATACCGGTCAAGGCATATCATCACAGTCGCGGCGGGTATTACAAAAACTGGCAGGATCACGATCCGTCAGCTGTCGGCAATGGTACGAAGAAGGCGTCAAGAACAGCCGGTAGGAACGCCAGTGTCAGCGCAAATAGTGACGGCGATGGCCAAGACGAAGGCGACGGCGATGACGATGGCCTTCATTCGGCCGAGCAGGCGGGCGGTGATGACCAAGACGAAGACGAAGACGAAGACGAAGACGAAGACGAAGACGACGACGAAGACGACGACGACGACGACGATGGCACGCTTGACCCGGCCCTGCGAGCGCTGAGCAAGGGCAAAGGCAAAGAACCTGTCAAGCACGCCGCGATTTCGACCACGCCCGCCGCAGGAGTCGACAAGGAAAACCGGACAACAGGCAGTGACGATGAAATCAATGCACAAGGACGCGGACAAGGAGACGACGGGAGAAGGACGGTCGAAGACGTCCAGATTCTTGAGCTCCACTCGCACCACCCGCTCATATCCTACCGCGGCCGTCTGTTCGAGGGCACATGGGCGGAAGTAGTCGGCACAGAGGCCATCCTCGCACCACACGGGCCCTCGGATGCGCTCCCGGCTCTCCGAAAACTCCCCGGAGACATTGACCTCCTGGCTGCCTCGTCGTCGCGCATCCTGACGACTGAAAAGATTCTCAGAGCAAAGGTGGCCGAAGAAGACGCGCTGGCGCCCATCAAGGAAGAGTGGAACATACGCATTCCCGTGGGCAAGGACAGGACGGGCGAGAGGGCGGAGCAGACGAGCTTCTTGGAGAACTTGATTGCCTTGAAGATCAAGAGGGGCGATGAGGACCAGGTGACGGTGTATGCCACGGATGGGGCGGGCAAGGACTGGGACGACAGGAAGGGCTTGGACTTTAAGCCTAGGAAGAAGAGGCTCGCTGCGCGGGAGGAAGCGGTGATGGTGGCAGACGGTCGGGGGGGAGGAGGCAGTCGACCTTGACGCCGACGCGGTGGGAGGATTTGCCCTGGCAAGTATTTTACGTGTACGATACTGTGTAAGGAAAGTGAAGGAAGAAAGGTAAGAAACGCAAAAAAGGGCAGCGTCACGTCCAGATGGAGCGACAGGGACGGAACATGGGCTCCATCTAGCACGTTGGACACTCTTATTTGCTTCACGGCGCGGCGCGGCGCATCGGCGGGCCGCGACGGCAAGTGGGGCCAGACTCGAATGACATGGATTGCGCACCATCAGTTCAGGGTGTAGGGATCATCGGTATCTCCCATCTCCTATCAGGCTAGGAGTCTCTGGTGGCGGGTGCTGGTGGCGGGTGGCGGCGGCGGGTGGATGGTTGGCGGGTGGATGGTTGGCGACTGGAACGGAGATGCGGTCGGATGGATGGTTCATGTTTGTTTCATGTGCAACCAAGACGCGTGCTGGTAGCTGGTTCGTGCAGTGCATCAGAGCACCAGCCGGGGATGTTCAGTTGCTCGACCAGGATCCAAATGGCGGGTGGGTGTCGGCGGATTTGGCGGCCGGCCAGCACTCGAGGCCTCCAGTTCTGGCGCCCAAGGTTGCTGCTGACTGAGCGGCCGCCGTGCCGTGCCTTGCGCTGCCTTGCGCTGCCTCGCGCTGCCTTGCGTTGCCTTGCTCGACGCCGGTCAACACGAACGACGGTGCCTGGCTCGTCGCCTCGGATTTTTTTGCCCTGCGTCCCCCGCGCCCTCTGAGCCGCGCGGCATTTTATTTGCCTCTGCTGTCTTCATCCAGTTGCCTCTGCTGTCTTTGTCCAATTGCCTCCGCTTCATCCTCGTTCATGACCGCCACTCTCTCATGCCGTCCGGCTCCGCATCTGACTCGGCTTCCCCCAGCGCGCCCTCACGACGACTCGGGCACAACGGCGAGATTGGCGACGTCGACAACAACTCTGTGTGTATCCATGCCGCCTCTTCTGTCTTGATCCGAGCTAACTGCTGTTCCCGTCTTTCTTCTTCTTCTTCTTCTTCTTCTTAGAACAATGAACTAGGCGAGCAATTCTCAGAGTGGCATCCCCGTCCGGTCGACGCGACCGCTCCTTCTCTCCCCGTCCAAATGGCCGACGACCCCCTCTGTTCTGCCGACAGCATACTCAGTCCCTTTCAAATATTCAACGATGCGGGCCTTGCATCCCAATTGACTGTTCCGGCTCTGCCCCAGGGCAACTGCAATTTCGTCGACCTGACCCACGGATCGAACGGTACCAGATGCGGCTGTCGTCGCTTCTGGCCCCGTCAGAACGTGGGCAGCTCGCTCGTCCATCAGACGGTCTGGTGCATGTGTGCTCACCATGCGTGCTATCACGATCAACAAGGGCCGCATCATGGCCCTCTGCAACAACAGCAGCAGCAGCAG
Organism: Aciculosporium take MAFF-241224; assembly: GCA_000222935.2. Taxonomy (NCBI): domain Eukaryota; kingdom Fungi; phylum Ascomycota; class Sordariomycetes; order Hypocreales; family Clavicipitaceae; genus Aciculosporium; species Aciculosporium take. The sequence goes on from AFQZ01000376.1 coordinate 39,178, forward strand.
CAGCACACGGACCAGCAGATTTTCGTCGCCCCGGCTGGACAGGAGAATGAACGGCCCCGTGCTGGGCGTGAGCCTTTGAGCCCGGTTGCGGCCGTGTCTGTAGCACCGCCCGTGCAAGTTGCGTCGCCGCCATTGGATTTCACACTCTTCAGTCCTGGAGTCCCGCTCTCCTTTGTTCATGATTTGCCTGGCCGGACAGACGAGTCATGCAAAGCCAACGCGCCTCACTCGCCACAACCAGAATCCATGCCTGACACGCTCGCTTGGGATGATTGCTTCGGAAACCCTTCTGCCAGGCTCTGTCGACAGCCTGGACAGGCAGACGCGGCGGCCATGTCTCGTCTTGCTTCACAGCAACTGCTTCCATCACAGCCCACGTCGACTACTTCCTCCGCTCGAACAAGGAACTTGAGGTCTTTCAAGGGAAAGGGTCTCGATACACTCCCGAGGAAAACTCCTCCGCCGCCGGACCCATCCAGTCTGAAAGCGCCGCTTCAGGATGGTGGCAAGGCGCCGTCTCGTCTCCCGCGCAAGCAAGGTGGCGGACCTCCTCGGCCCGAAATGGCCACTCCAGCCGAGCCCCGAGCTGGCAAGGGTCATGATGAGACGTATGCCCGGGTAACACTACACAGTCTGTCTGATACCATCTGCGGCCACGAAGAGCGTCTGGATCGGCTAGAGACGGTTTCGTTTTCCGGCCACGGACACGACGAGTGTTTGGATAAGCACGACCACGCCGACTTGCGGCTGACTGAACTCGAACAAAGGATGGACGGCGTGGAAAAGACGTTGGCTCGAAGCGCACAAGACACCGACGTCAGGGGGGACGACGACGGCGCCGCAAGCGTTGCGTCCACGGCCGCGAGTACGACGGCTCGGCTCAATCCGGACGAAATCATGAGCCAGATCAGCAATCTGCAAGCTCGCGTCACGCACATGCAGTCGTTTCTCCCATCACACAGCTTCGCCTGGATCGTCGAGGTCGTCTTCTTGCCGTTTCCTCTAAACAGGCTCTGGCAGAGCATGTCCCAGTTCAAATCCGATCAACCCCTCAGCAGCGACGATTGGACACAGGTGCCCCTGACGGGGACCAGCGTGACGGTGCGATCCCAATCCCCCTTTACCTGCGTCGACTGGGCAGCTTCGTCGAAGCGGGACGAGACCGAGTGGCTGTACCCGCGTGCATGCGGAGACAAGAGCACCCAAGACAGGCGGCTGCGCAGCCGCGGCCTGATCCAAACGGTTTCCTTCTGCGACCCAGACGCCAAGAGTGTGCAGGCGGCCATCCACAAGGCGTTTGAGGCAGAATTCCGCACCATGGGCATCGCTCCCCGGCGGGACACCTCGACGACGCCCCTCGTGTCCAACTATCTCGGTCTCCAGGAGACGTGGGTGCCTCTGCGCAAGATCCACAAGGACTCGAGGCTTCGCTTTCTGAGCGCGGCCGAGCTGCTGACGCCGGCCTTTTGGGACGTCAGCTTTCTGCATTCGGCCACCATGCGGGCGGTCCAGCCGAGGCTCTTCATCACACACGCCGACGCGTACCTCCAGGATTACGCCGCGTATAAGAACGGGTGGACCTGGCAGCGCATTCGCGACATGGAGGAGGTCTGCTGCCCCGATGTGACGGAGTCGCAGCAGGCCAGAGAGGCGGATGCCGTCGAGCACTGCTGGCACTGGAACGAGCAGCTCGACGGGGCGCCCAACACGCTCACCGCCGCTGTGTTGAATTCCGTGCGACAGAGCTGCGAGCGCACATCGCCGTCACCATCCATGGGTCCCGGCCCTGGCCCACCCAGGCGACCGCCGAGATGCACGAGCTCCCCCGTTGCGCCCCGCGGGCCGCCGCACCAAACGAAGTCGTCCGGGCGTCGAGCGTCCAGGCCTCCCGGCATACGGACTGCTTCCTCGCCCGGCGTCTCGGCCGCCATCCGACCATTTCTCGCCGTTGGTGCCGACCAGCGGCGGGTCGCGTCCCACGGCCACCACCACCACCAACGAAGCCGCCAGTCCTCGCCCTTTTCCCGCCTCCATCATGCACAGCAGCCAGGCGTGCAGAAGCGACAGCGCGTGACGCCATCGCCGAGCTACCCAAGGCACACGCCCCGCTGGACGGCGTCTCCCAGTCCCGTGCCGCCCGACGACGACGACCTCCCAACGCGGCACGCCGTGTGGGGCATGACGCCTCTCGCTTACGCGACGCCGCATAGTAATTGGCCGTTGCCGGGGCTGCGACAGATGAGAGCCAGCAGCGTGGCGCGAAGCACGGCCGATCAGCTCGGCGTGGGGTACGCAACGGATGAGCTCTTTGACATTGAGATTTTCGAAAGCGGATCCGATGATGAGTCGTATTCGGGAGGGGGCAGCAATGATGATGATGATGATGATGATGACGAAGACGGAGGAGATGGGAGGAAAAAAAGCATCTGGTGGTCATGCCAGGCTCACCCACATCGTGGACAACAAGCACCGCGGTTCGCAGCGACGACAACTTCCGGAGGATGAACCCTGGCCGGGCATCGAGGATGGGCCCCACGCCGTGGATGGTGACGGGCACGCTGCGGGGCGTGAAACTTGGCATCGCGATGATGACGACGACGACGATGATGATGATGATGATGATGATGATGGGCAGAGCAACGCGAGCAGCCGGCCGTCTGAGTATCCTACTACGCAGGGGGCTTGGCCGATGGATTACGTGGGTGGGGAGGGGGGGTTCCGCATACACGAGGACGAGGAGTGATTCGTGGTGGTGTTGGACCTGCAAGGGATGCATATTTGCTCATCTTGGTCATCTGGACATGTCTTCTTCCGCTTGTCCATCTCTCCTTTGTCTATTCCCTCATTTCTCCATCCATGCTGTCCTATTTCAAAATCTGTGTCGCGCTTCTTATCCCCACTTCGTGTTGGCTTGGAAACTGAAGACTTTGTCTCGTCTAGAAAAGGCGTTGGGTAGTTGGTCATTGGAGTAAGCGGCCATGCGACCCGTGCAGGTGTCGTGGGGAAGCGTCCATCTGGGCACGAGCGGAGCATGAAACGGTTATGGACGGGGAGGCGGTGCTGGGCGTTGAGCAGGCCACCCATGCTTTGCATCGCACTCGATGTCGAGGGTGCCGGCGGAGGATTTCCCATCTTCTCCAGGGGTCCTTGTCGGTCGGGGCCGTCGCAGGAGTCCGGGATGGCGTAGAAGGTGCTTTGCATGTACGTACGTATGTAGGGTGGTATGGGTTGACGGATTCGACTACTCTGCTCTGCTCGGTGCCGCAAACCACCCGACTCGGTGTCGACCGCACGCGTCTTGTTCCTACCAGGCGTGGCCGTTGTCAGGCAGAGCCGCCTCGACCGACGGCGCATCATGGTGATGGAGAGCGCAGCCCCCTGCCAGCTCTCCAAGGTGAGGCTGTCCTGTAGAGACTTGGTGATGATGGTGCTTATGCCGTCACTGTCGGCCATGAGCAACGGGATGTCCCTCGGGGGATCTCCGAGCACAGGGTTGATTCTTCAAGGTAGCTCTTTACGAGGAAGCGGGCGGCACCCGGCAGGGCCCCCGGAGGGATGTGCGGGCATTGGGTTGATTGTCTACCGTATCTGTTGTATGATTTGGCAGGGAAGATGGCGGGAGGCAGGTTGGGAATGCAGCTATACTATGTGACTCTTTATACTATAGCAGGGGGAGTTTACCAAAGGCGGCCCCTAGCAGGGCCCCTAGAGGGATATCTAGGCATTAGATTAATTACTTGATGTATTTATTCTCTGATTTATCAGGGAAGATGGCAGGAGATGAGTTGGGAATGCAGATATACTACGTAACTCTTCATAATACAGCAGGGGGAGTCCGCCGAAGGC
>AFQZ01000375.1:0-43130 GCA_000222935.2 Aciculosporium take MAFF-241224
CCAGCAAGAAACGTACGGCAAGCCATCCACAGCCTTCAACTGGTCGTTCATCCCCCCCGGCGAGCCATTCACCTTCAACCCGCCCATCATCCTCCTCTTCAGCCCGCCGCCCGCCCCCGTCGGCGTGCCCGGCACCAAGCCATCCAGCATGCCGAAAACATCACCACCAGAGACGGCCTTCGGCGTAGCGTTCACCCTGCGCTCGCTCCTAAGCCGTGTCGCGCGCTGGCTCTTCTCCAACTCGTCCTGGACATGCTGTTTCAGGCCTCGGATGCGCTGCAGACAGAGGGCAGACTGGGCGTCCAAGTCCATCTTGATGCAGTAGGCATCCCATTTGAAGAAGAGGTCGTCGACGGACAAGTCGTGGAGCCGAAGAATGGATTGGATCTCGCAGACGACATCTGGCTCGACGGGTTCGTTGGGGGAGAAGCGGGCTCGGATGTCGGATTCTGCCATGGCGGCCCGATCGTCCTTCTTTTTCTTCTCCGTCTCTCTCGGAGGAGGGGTGGGGGGAAGGGACCACGGAAGCGATGGTTGAGCCTCGCTTTTTGTCGCAACTTGATTTATAAAATGCCTTTTCCCGACATGGCACACAAAATCAACATGGGACGACGGATGGCGTGGGGTTGATCGTCAACTTGTCTGGCAACGGGGAGACGCGACGACGCGTTTTGTGGAATAAATTGATTGGCTGCGTGCCCATGTGGTGGGGCGCGTAAAGTGCACGCAGTGGGGGCGTCTCGACAGAACACCCTCGTGTTAGGTAGGTGCTTGGCAGTTGCCGCAAATAACGTCACCTCGGCATCATGGATGCTTTCTGTTTCTGATTGCAACAGTCTTCATTCGTTCCATCCTAAAAAAACAGCAAAAGCATTTCGCTCCCGCCACCTCGGCTTTCCATTACCATAGCAGCTCTCGTGCTGCACATACTCCGACAGCACTTGTGAATACCACCATTCCACCCATCTGCTCTGGACACGGCAGCGTGTACTGGCGCTGCTTTGTCCAGGTCCAGACCCAGGCCCCCAAACTCCATGCTTGTATACGAGGCAAAAAAAGGAAAAGGAAGCACGAAACATTCTCCATGTCTCTGTCACAACATATGAGCACATCATTGACCCTGTGGTATTTGGAGAATTCATGCCGTAAACCATATGTACGCCGTTGATGTGATTCCCTGGAAAAAAAAAAAAAGCCACAACCAAAAAAAATAAAAAAAAAAAAAAGGAGAGGAAAGAAAGACCAAAAAGGAATACTCGTCAAGTCTGTTCGTTAAACCATCTCGGCTGCCACTCAACCTTTGTGTCCACGTGGCTCGTGTTTCTGCTGTTCGTACCCGTCTTGTTGGCTACCCTCAGCCTGCGCTCATGTCGTTCGAGTCCAAGCATTTGGGGTCGATTTTCGTGTCCAAATCCCAACTCGCCCAAGCACTGGTAGATGCGAGATAGTCGAATGAAAGGGACCCATCTCTTGGCGGAGAGCTTGGCGCGAGAGCATCGGTGCTTAGAAAATTGCCAAAGTCGATCAAGCCACTTCCGTTGCCGTCCAGAGATGGCAAGTTGCTCAGGTACAGATCGTTTTCGCCAAAACCGGGCCCGTCCGAGAATATTTGGTTGATGGTGCGGCTGATGGGAGTATCAAACACCTCGAACTCGCCTTGGTGGTTGCGAGGACTGCGTCTTCGATTCGCGCTCCCAGGCAGGCCAAATGCAACTCGTGGCGTCTTGGTGGGCGTCCGCTGCAGCAGTCTCATGCTGTCACCAGGAGACGCGGCTGATCGAATGGATCGAATGGATCGGGAGATGCTTCTAGTAATCGGCCGATGATTGGGCGCAGACTGTGTGGGTGTTTTCAAAGGCTCCTTTGACGTTCCCGCCTTGGCTTTGGGCGGAGGCGTACAAGGTCGATCAACCGTTGGGCTCTTGAAGAGCGCCTCGAGGTCATCGTTCAGGGAACCTCGACTTTCTGTGCTCGTCGCAGCCGAGTTTTCTTTGTCGCCAGTCTTCGGTGGATGACTCTCGTCAAGCGTTTGCACAATGTTGATATGCACCTCGCCCAGTGTTTTCAACACACCCTCCTTGCGGGGTGATGGAAACAAGAGTCTTTTGGTGCTCCCAACTGCCTCGTCAAACTCCACGTCTATAGGACTCTGAGCTGTACCACTTCCGCGGCTGGCCCTTGAATGAGTTGATCCGGGGTCGGATCGTGCTTCCTGCGCATCCAGCCTCGCTGGTGCATCACGACGAGCCATACTGCCAGCCTGTCGGTTTTCCGAGGCAACTGCTTCCCGCTGCTTCGGTGAAGATGGCTCGGCAGGACCAAGGGCGTCTGTGGGAAGATAGGCCTCCGAGGTAGGGTTCGCCGCTCCGCCGCTCTTGGCACGAGACCTTTTGGGTCTGGGTGCGGTTCGTCCAGAGCCTCGTCGTTTCTTGCGTTCTTGGCCCAGCCGAGAAGCATCCTTGTCCCATCTGTCTTGCGGACGATGGCTCTTGCACTTGGTCAGCCATATTCCGCAGGGATTGCAAAGGAGCAATTCTTGCCACTGCGTCTTGTCGTCGTCTCCCCCGAGACTCTTCTTGACAAGCCGATGCAAGGTTGGTTTCTCGTCGGCATCTCGGCGCAGAATTTCAATGGCTGTGACCCTGCCAGGCTCTACCGAGTACTCACAGTACTCGGGAACGCCTTCCTTTTCCTGCACCCAAATCTTCCGCCAAGTTGGTGTCTCGATTGCTCCGCAATTGCAACAGTACGGAGGCATTTCACCATTCATGACGGCTTCTTCGAGACGCTGCTTGATGGCATGCCTTTTCACATGGTTCTTGTTTGACCTCGTCACGACGGGAGGAGAGGCCGGGGGAGGTATGGCATCGCTCTTTGCGACCAGCGACTCCAACAAAGCTTCCACGGAGGCGTCAGCAGTTGGCACAACCGGATCACTTGCCGGAATCGGCAGCGTTAATGGACCGCTTGAGGCGGCACGTTTCAGCATCGACGGAGCAGGAGGTGTCTGGAATGTCGGCTCGGCAGCCACAGCTTGAGACAGAGGAGACGGACCAGCGGGTTCGCTGGCAGGAATAGCTGGCAAAACCAAGGGCCCAGCAGATTGAGATCGGACCATTTGTCGGCTTGCTGTTGCATCAGCAGGAGGCACCGGTGTGGGCGCCTTTTCGACAATCTTCCGACCTTGCTCCCCCGCATTCTTGTTCTCGATGACGGCTGACAGCAAGGGCTCGATGGGAAGTTCAGGTGCGATGGCGGGACTCGGTATCGTAGCCGTCATCTGCCTCGCATCTTCCATATTCTCCTCCGGTGCGACAGCGGGGCTGGGTACCGTAGCCGTCATCTGCCTCGCATCTTCCATATTCTCCTCCGGTGCGGCAGCGGGGCTGGGTACCGTAGCCGTCATCTGCCCCGCATCTTCCATATTCTCCTCCGGTGCCGTCTCGGTTGCAGTCTCGACAGTTGGAACGGGGCTCGCAGGTTTCTCGAGAGCATCAGTTGTCGGAGGAGGAGTGGCGGGCATGCCTGGCGGGCGCGCGAGCTCTCGACTCTTCTCGGCCGCCACCGCAGTGGCTGGCATTTCCAGCGAGGGCAGGAACTGGCTGTCAGAATATACGGGTGCCGGAGTCGAGTTTGGCTGCGGTGTGTTGTAACTATGGACGTGGACCAAGTCCTGTCCACATGGCCCATCCTTCATCTTGAAGACCTGGACCGGAATGCCGCCGGCATTTTGTATCTGTGTAGGCTTTCCTCGGCCTCGACGAGCGCGAGGTCGTTTGGGTTGCTGCGGGGCTGCTTGCGGCGGCTCGTCAACAAAGAGATCATCCAACTCATCAGTAGCTAAATTAGCGTCGCGGAGAGGCTCATTCAGAGGCATGGGAGGAAGCACTGGGCTCGACGGCGGAGGACTAGATCGAATAAATGACATTGTTCGCTGTACAGGCGGAGAAGAGCCAATATCAGCTGGGCTGTCTTCGGGATACGCGGGCGTTGGTGCAAGGGAGTCTGGTGATGGGCCGTCTTCCTGACTTGGCGATAGGGGTTGTTGCCGCGAGTCTGTCAATGATGTGCTGTTGGCGAGAGGCTGTTGGCTCAAGGTGGACTCTCGCCTCAGCTTGCTGACGAGGCCTGGTCCTCGACCTTGTGGGCCACGTGAAAGGTCGTTGGGAACTGGGGTGGGAGCTCGAGGGGCTTCTTGATGATGACTGTTGTTGCCTGAAGGGGCATCGGCATTGGCCAAGACGGGTCGAAAGTTGCGCAGTGAGCCAGAAGTGCTAGCAGCCACCCTCAACGATTCAGGGCCACTGGCGAAAGGATTTGGTGAGGCTCTCTCAACTACTGTGGTCTTGATCCTCTTCTTGGTTGGGCCAGCGTCCTCACCCTCTGTGCCGTCATCATAACCAGACGTATTTCCTTCCGCGGCTTTCTTCCTCGGCCTGCCACGGGGCCGACCCGTGGGCTGTCTCCTTCTCGGCGCTCTTTTGGAAGCCCGACTCGATGGTCTCGACGATGGAGCAGGTGCGCCCTCTGTCTGCTGCTCGCTGGGGTCTATGAGCGTGGGTGAAACTCTCTGCGGCTCCTGTGCCGATACCGCCGGCTCCTGCATCTGGTCTGGCATCTGCTGTTGCGTCCGCTGCTGTCTTTGCTGGGGCTGTTGCATGGGGCCAACGGTGTCGCGTCCGATCGTCATGCTGTGTTGATGGTCTTGACCTTGCAATGTTGCCGGGGACGCAACGCGTGAAGTGTTGTTTATTTGTGGCCGAATCTCCCCAATATGTGGGTTTGACTGCATGAAAGACTCCCATTCCAACGTGCCTGTAGGCGTCATGATGTTCTCCACAGGTCCATGTTGCGGGATATCCAAGCCACTGTGATGGATTTGCCTGTTTGATCTTGGCGCCGCGGATAACCGCAACCTGACCTCGAGCGTCTCGCGATTGCCACCACCGAAAACACCCAGCAAATTCTTGGTCACACGTCCGGTAACCATTTTTGGCTGCTGCATCATCGATTCGTTTCGCATAGACTCAAGCGCCCAGGAAAGCATACCCTGTCCCACCAGGGGCGTGTCGGGTTCTGAAAAATCGAGAGCGTAGATGGTGTAGTCCGTTTCTTGGCCAGCAAGCTCGGGGCTGCACTCCATGACGGCATGAATACACGGGCGCAAATCGATGATGCCAATGATGGTTGCCTCGCAAATGGGGATTGTCTGAACCTGAAGGGTCTGCGAAAATCTGGCCAAGCAATTGACCTTGCCGTCCTTGTCGAACGTATAATGAACCTTGACTAGAAGCAGGCTGGAGTGTTAGTCTTCCAGTAAACGAGACGCGCGAACGGATTTTGGGGACGTTGACATACGGCCCATTGGTCTGACCTGGACACCAGGTTCATCAGCTTCGGCCTGGGGAGGCATAGAGTACTGCTGCTGACTTCTTTGTGGTGGTGGAAGCTGTTGATGTTGTGCGTCGCGGCCGTTCCAAGGGCCACCCATGGACGCGACAGGCACAGGCGACGCCATGGCGAGTTACCCCGTACGGCGCAAGGTACAGAGAAGAGACTGAGGAGAAAGATGAAGTTTTAGTACAATGAAAAAAGAGACGAGGAGAGGAAGTATTCTCAGTCTCGAGGGAGTGGAGAGATGTGTGCAACAGGGAATCAATTGCACGACAAGCAGAAGCAGATGGAGGAGGCGTGTCTCATGCGTCGTGACGCGCCCTGGTCCCGCTGGTCCCTTGGGCTTTGTCGCGTTGCACTCAGAAGTGGGGCCCTGAAGTGGGTGGTGAGTGGGGCGAGTGGGTGAGTGGGTGAGTGAGTGAGTGAGTGGGTCAGTCGGGCTACTCACTCTTGAGCCCTGCGGGAGAAGGCAGCCGACAAACGAATCGAGCTGGGGCTGTGGGGTTGCTCTCCAAGTCCTGAGCAGGGAAAAAAAAGAGGCGGGGAGATGAGGCGAGAAAGAAGAGGAAGGAGGGAAAAAAAAAAAAAAAAAAAAAAGAAGAGAAGACAAAGTCAGAATCAGAACAAGGGGGAGAGGTAAAAGATGAGAAGACGAGATTTTTATAAAGCGGAAGAGCCTCCAATTAGCAGGCCGACGGCTAGTAGGCGAGCTGCCGCCTCGTTTGGCCGCCGCCAGTGTCAACGGGTGGTGGCGACGAGAGAGCAGTGCCGATTGGAGCCCCACCTGCCCAAGCTGGACTCCTGGAGAGCTCCTTCCGGCGGTACACGGCTCCGGTCTCACGCGTCTGGTGGTTGTTTGCTCGTTGATAAGCAGCTGCAGCTGCACCTGCCAAGACAGATGAAGTCTGATGAGTTGCAATGGCAAAGAGAGTGGGAGAGAAGAAGCGAGAGAAAGAGAAGGAGGGAGAGAGAAAGAGTCTTTCTTGACCGTACAAACTGGGCCACGCCCGGGCTTAAGTTGCTCGCTCAGCCTGACCTGGCAACCAGCCGTCGATTGAGTCCATGCCAGGCAGGACCTGCCCAGTCTGGTGAGGTGAGGGAATTTCCGATTTCTTGCTCTTTTGTTGTCTTGTCTCTCTGTCCTTCCTTGTTCCTATCATGTCTCGGGCTGCTTTCTCACGAGGACCAAGAAGCAGGCGGGCCACTCCCTTTTATACCTGCGAATTTTTGCAGGGCGCGGGCGCCGAGGATGAAGCCGTCATGCTCAACCCGTCCCAATCGTCGACGACCCATTCCGTTCAATCCATCGCTATACGACCGAAGCCAAAACGACCACATACCGTGCCTCCAGTCTTTTCGCATCGTCTTGGAGAGGCGTACACCGCCCGCTTTTATTTCTCTCATTTTCTGGTGTGACTCATCACGTCACGATTTTCTGCCAGCCCTCGTGGTGTTGACACGGTCGCGCCCCGTTTGGCCCGTTCTATCCAATGCCTTTCGTCTAAGATGAAGGGATGGATTGTTTCGTCTTGTCAGGGCTGCCGTCCGTTGCCCCTCACCTGCCCCCCTTCACGATGACGGTTGCGACGTCTTGTTGCACCATGAGCCGCATTCATCCGAGGTTGTTCCCATGCCGCCATCGCCACTCGTCGCCGTTTCCCGTGGCGTTTCTGGCTCCCAACCGCCGACGCGCGCGATGTCTAAACCCCACACCCAAAATGCCAATCTGTCCAACCAGATGCACGTGCACGTCGTGCCACTATTCACACTTTTCGTGACTGCACGCATTTCGACACCCATCTTGACTGGGCGCAAAAATGAGGTACCTGCCTTCAGTCACAGAAAAGTCGCGACGCACAGTGCTGCGTGATTCTCTAGTATGTCGTACAGTCTACATGTCCAGATACCGCGTTATCCCATCACGATCATATTTTGTCTTGTTCTTTTTCCTCTTCTTTATTACAGCCGACTACTCGCTGACGCGTCCTCGTCTACCCATTGTACTTTTCCTTGCGCATCAACAACGGTCTTGCGGCTGATAATCTCATTCACCACATCAGCAATGCCCTGTCGCCCGTTCCTTGACGCAACAATGGTCCTGGACACGTCCTGAGGCGTGTAGCTGTTGCCATGAACAAGAGCTTTGATTTCCTTTTCAGTGGGCACACCGAGGCTTTGGTAGGGATACTCAGAGTAGGTGCGGTCGGTGAAGAGTTGTAGCGACTGGCCGTCGGTAAAGTCAAAGAATGGGCGGGAAACGTCATCGCCGGCAGGGACGGCATCGAGCGACTCGAACTCCCATCGGGGCTTCTCCTTGCGAACGAGAAGAGCCGTGACGCCTTCTGTGAAATCATGGTGCTGCATAAGCTTGCACGCAATCTGGTGCTCCTTGTTGAAAGTTTCGGCAATGTCCCATTTGCCGCCGACAAGCATCTGCCTCAAGGTGACATGCACGGCGGTTGGGGACCGCTTGCGCAGAGTAGCCATGGTCTGTTGAGCCCACTCCTCCGTCTCGCCCCTTTCCTCCTGCAACGCGGCCAGTATGTCGGTGACGTTGTTCTTGCTGAAGCACCGGTCAATGGCCTGCCGGACGGCGCCGGCGAGCTGCATGGGCTGGTCATACGGCAGACCGGTGCAGAACTCCTCGAGCGTGTCGTTGACGATGGCAAGCCGCCTCGGCAGCGCATCGTCATCCCTGAACCGCAGCTCGGCCAGACGCGCCTCGAGATCAGGCAGGCTCGTCGAGTGAAGGTAGTGCGTCGCGACGCCAGAGTAAAAGACATTGGGACCCGTCAGCCGATCGCTCGTCAGGGCGAGGTACGTGCCCACGGAGCCGTTCATCCGCGGCAGGAAAAAGGACGCGCCCACGTCGGGGAAGAAGCCAATCGTCGTCTCGGGCATGGCAAAGACGGTCCTCTCCGTGGCGATGCGAAACGGAGCGTGAACGCTCAGGCCCACGCCGCCGCCCATGGTGATGCCGTCCATGAAGGCAATGTACGGCTTCTGGTACGTGGCAATGTAGTGATCGAGCTTGTACTCGAGGCCAAAGTAGTCGGCCGACTTCTTCCATCCCTGGCCGCCGGCCTCCTGGTTGTGCTGGGCCAGCACGGCCACGTCGCCGCCCGCGCAGAGCGCGCGCTCGCCGGCCCCCTTCATCACCACAATGTTGGCCATGTCGGACTTTTCCCACTCGACCAGGCGGGGGACAATCTTGCGGATCATGGAGCCGTTGAGCGAGTTGAGCTTCTTGGGGCGGTTGAGCATGACGGTTCGGAGGCCGTATCTGCTCTCGAAGACGACGTCGTCGGCTTCATCGCCGGGGAGTTCCTTGATGGAGGTGGCCTCGGTGGAGAGCTAGACGGAGAGAAGGGGGGGGGGGGGGTCAGAGTTGGCAAAGACTGCATCGTGATAGAATCAAATGGGAAAAAAAAATAAAAATAGAACATAAAACAGAGGGCCCGAAAGAAGGTTGAAGGCGCAGAAGAATACGACGGAGGAAAAAAAAAAAAGGACCAAGACAACAATGACAAGCAAACGGGGGCAGCAAGCAAGGCCGGGAAGGAGAAAAATTCCCATACCGGTCGAGCACCAAAGGCGCTCAGCATGTTGGGAGACTGCATCGCGGGCAGAGTGCTTCTCGCGCAGCGGCTTCTCGCGACATGGGCGACTGAGCCTGCTCGCGCGACAAACGGCCGGAAAGACATTTGGGGATGGGCGGGCGGGGAGGCGGAGGAGGGTGAGAAGAAGGAGAACGGGATGCGCTTGGTCTTGGCGGCGGCATGGGATAGCCGCGGCCACGGTGTGGTTGTGTCTGTCCAGTCGGGTCCCGGTACTAGTTGATCGGTGCGTGGAATTCTCAGCTGGTCCGCAGGCTCAGCTTCACCTGAAACCGGACCGAACACCTGAACCTAGCCGGAGCCTACCAGTACGTAGGTTTCCTCGGGTCCCGTCTGGCCTTGGCCTTGCCCAGAGAAAAAGCACCTTGGAGCAGGTCGACGGCCGGCACGACGCCATCCGCATCAGCCAGCCGAGCACCGACCAATCAGACAACGCACCCGCTCACCTCGCAGCTTTTTCACGACTCTTGCGCAAGCGCACCTGCGAGCGCGTCATCACGCAAGACACCAAATCTTCGCACCATTCAACGCCCAACCAAGGCTCTCACCATGGCAGACCCAAAGATCCAGTATATGCCACCAATGGCCCCCATAGCGAAGCAGTGGCAGAATATAACTAACCGGCCTCCCAGAGAACTGCTCAACAAGCCGCGCAACGAACTCACGTACGAAACATCCAAACCTCCCTTCCCCCCTACGCCCTTCCCTTCTTTCCCTAAATCCAGACATCGTCCGCCAAAAAACTTGATATATCGTCCGTAAAGAATCTTCACACACTGACCGACCCCCCCCCCCCCCCCACGCGAGTACGAAATTGCCGAGCTCGAAGAACACGAATTCACATCGGGACCCCTCTCCATCCTCCAAACAGCCGTCAAATCCCACACGCAGGTCCTCATCTCGATCCGCAACAACCGCAAGTTGCTCGCCCGCGTCAAGGCCTTTGACCGTCACTGCAACATGGTTCTCGAGAACGTCAAGGAGATGTGGACGGAGGCGCCGCGGCTGGCGGACGGCAAGAAGGGGAGGCCTGTGAATAAGGATCGCTTTGTGAGCAAGATGTGAGTTTTGCCTTCTATTTACCTGGACCTACGAAGTCTCCATGCTCGGGACATGGAAAGTCGTTCTACTCGGGACATGGAATGTCGTTCTACTCGGGACCTGAAAAGTCTCCATACCTGGTCTTTAGATCTAGGAAGTAGATGGCGCGCAGAACAAAAAAAAAAAAAAAAGAAGGAGAGAAGAAGGAGAAGGAGAAAGAAAGAAAGAGTAAAGATCCAGGAGTATGAGGCTTGGATAGGAACAAGGGAAAAGATGACGGTGCTAACGTGGCATCGTTTTTCTAGGTTCTTACGGGGTGACAGCGTTATACTCGTGTTGCTAAGCTGAGAGGCCGAAAAGCGTGGTTGGGAGTCTTTGTCGCATGTTTTTTATTCTCCGTCGGAATTTATATTGGGCACGAGAAGGGCAGGGTGTTTCTCTTTTTTCCTTCCATTTGTTCGCATTTGCACGTCCGTCCCTTTGGTCGAACACGGCTGCGGAACAGGGAGGCATCTCGGTTCCTTGACCGGAACGTCGGTTTTCATGTACACAAAATAAATGAGTGGGCGTTGCGAAAGAAGGAAGGAATCGACAATTTCTGCAAATGCCGTGCATTGCCGTGCGTGTTTGACCTCCTGGCTCGGGACATGTCTTGCATTCCGCATCCTACCAAGGTACTTTGCCATGCCGGTCGGCCCCGAAACCAAACCTCCTCCCTTGAAAGCAACCCTCCTCACGGATTGCCCCAGCCAACCCCCCCCCCCCCCCCCCCCCCCACGGAAAGCAGCCGGCCCAAAGGCCCCCGGATCAGGAACCTGCTGAACCCCCCCCCCCCGACATACACGCTCCGTCCCAGCCGAGCCTCCATGCCCTTGGTCCCATCCGCCGCAGCCCGCACATGGCCCGTCCGCTCGAGCGTCTCGACAAACGGGTAGAGCGCGTCGATGAGGGTCCCGTCGCCGGGCCCGGGACCCAGCGAGCGGAGGGAGAGCGGGCGAGCGCGTCGAGGACGATGGCGTAGAGGGCGCCCGAGGTGCCGCCCGTGGAGGACTCGACGAGGGGGACGATGGGTGCGAGGAGGGTGAGGGGGTCGGCTGCTGCTGGGCGGGCGGAGGTGAGACGGTGGAGGAAGGATGGCTGACTTTGTGATGGAGTTGGCGTTGTTCCTGGATTGCGTCCTGGGACTCGTCTCCCTCTCTTCTCTCCTGCGCCATCCCTGTCCACGCAGTTCCTCTCTCTTCTTTGCTTTTTTAAAAAGGGAAGAAGGGGGGGAGAAAAAAGACGGGGGCAGTATGATGAGGCGGGAAGAAAAAAAAAAAAGGAGGGGGTGTCGGGAGAAGCCATTCGGTTTTCAATTTCTTTTTTTTTTTTTTTTTTTTTTTTTTTTTTTGAAAAGAACCATTTTTAGAGAAAAAAAAAGAAGAGACAATCACACCTTCAGCTCTCCTCCTCCTCAACCCAACCCCCCCCATCTCCCACAACAGCATCAAACCTCGTCACGTCCGGCTCCGCGGCAAGCACGGCCTCCAAGCCCATCCTCAACCTCGCCATGGCCAAATCCGCATCCATGCGCAAACCGCCGGCGTCGGCGTCAACACCACCACCGCCAACAGGCTGGCCCTCCTCCTGCCGGTCATCACCCACCCGCACCCCCCGCCTCCCTCCCTCCCGTTTTCTGCTCCTCCTCCTCCTCCTCGACATCCCGCCCCGGAACATGAGCCCTCGACAGACTGGCCCCCACGCTGACCACATTCTCGCTCACCACCCTCGCCACCCTCGTCACATCCTCCAGGCCTGCTGCCCCCCCCCTCGCGGCCATCCCCCCCCCCGCCACGTCGACGGCTACGTGCGGGTTTGCGAGGGTGAGGCTGTCGAGGGAGCCCTGGACGAGCTGAGTTGGGTCGTTGATGAAGTGTTTGGATGACATGATGATGCCCGGTTGGGGCGAAGTGAGGTGAGAAAGCTGGTCAAAGATGGGCGAGTGGCCAACGGAGAAACGACAACGGGGGCTCAAGGCGTTTTGCCCGGGAACATATGGTGAATCTAAAGACTGGTTGATTAGCTCCCGCCTTGCAATATCCCGTCATTGCCATTGTCGTCGCCGCCGCCCTTCACATAGGACATAGGGCGAGGTCGTCGTCCGACTGTCCGCCTCCAGCCATCGTAGTCTGGTGACTGGTGCAACGCCACCAGACTCATCCATCAGCCGTGAATTCGCAGCCGCAGCCGACACGCCGTCATTCGTCAGTGTTGCCGAACCACTGGCCCTTTAGCATGCCATCACTTTCAACCTCACAGTAGTCAAAGAAAAGTTTCAACTTTCATTGAATCTAGTTCGTTTACTGACAACACGTCTGTGCTTCGCCACCAGCTAGGGTACCTAGATGTAATGATATCACGACCTGTGTGTAAGAAGATATGAGAAGTACAAGAGGGGTAAAACAAAAAAAAAAAAAAAAAAAAAAAAAAAAAAAGGACAACGCCCAAAACAGGTCACACCCAACCATGGTCTCCCCGAAATGGCATGTAAATGTACCGAGCCCAAGTCCAACTCGCTTAGCTTACCGTCTCATAACACCATTTCAATGTCCAGAAAAAAAGGGAGGAAAAAAAACAAAAAAGTCATCAAGATAAAAAAGTCCGGCGCCCCGCTCATGACCAAACGCAAGACAAGACCGTAGGCAGGCAGTGAAAATAACCAGGTGGAAAAATACACGCGCATGCAATCCGCTCCTCCCCGCCCCCCATTTCCTCCTACTACCCGCGGTCCATCACCATGAAGGCCGTGCTGCCAATGGCTCCGGCAGCAAACAGAATCGTCACAAGTCCCGCGCCAATCCTGTCCGCCGAAGTCAACGGCTTCGGTTTCGTCGGATCTTCGGTGCCGCCACTGCCCGCAGACGGATCGCCCTTGGATGTGCCGCCAGAATGAGCTGTAACAGGTGGCGCCGACTTGTCTATGAGGTTGTACATGACAGCGTCGAGCGCGTTCATCATGGACCCAACAGCGATGATTCCGTCAAAGGTGGCGCCCTGGGTCCAGCTGAAACCGCAGGCGGTGCCAGGCGGGCCCTTGTACTTGCTCGCGTCGGGAGACCCGATGCATACGGCGGCAGCCTTGGTGGCAGCTGTCTCGAGGATTGGCTTGATGGTTTTGTACGTGTAAGGAGCCAGTTGCGTCGTGGACGCGAGCCATCGAAGGAGATAACCCTTGAAACTTTGCTGATCATTATTGCATAACTTATTCGGCTCGCAAAACTGCTCATACACAACACCGTCCTTGGTAAACTTGCTCGTGGCGTGCTGTAAAAGACCATCCACGGCACTCTTCCACTTGTCATCGCCAGTGGCATTGTACATGGCTGAGGCCCCGTGGAGGAAAACACCCGAATTGTAGGACCACTCGAGCAAATCGATGCGTTTGCACGTGCCGTCGAGATCAATCACGATGCCGTCATGGATGGCGTAATCCTTGGTAATCAGGCCTATACTCTGGTGCCAGTCGAAAATCTTGGTGGCCCAGTCGCCATATGTCGAGTTTCCAGTATATCTGTACAGCCGGGACGCCATGTTGAAGAAACATCCGTTGGAAATGGAATTCTTGTAATTCCACCCGTTGTTGAACTGGAAGATCTGCCATCTCATGCCGCCCGCGCAGTCTGCTGGGTCCCATCGCGGGACATACTGATTAAAGACGCCCTGGGCAACGGCGAGCCACTGAGCGTCTTCCTTTGGGGGGTCGGGAAACTTGTTTTCGGCGGCCGTCATGGCGGCCATGGCCCAGAAGCCTTGGTCATCGTTGCCTTCGGTACGCGTCTGGTTCTTGGGCATGAAATCCTTGGTCGGCCCGGCCTGGTGCACCATTGCCTGCATGGTTGCGTCGTTGTATGATGTGTCTCCGGTGAGATGCCAGTAATCGATCAAGGTTCCAAACATGGCCCCTGCCTCCCACCCTGCTTGCCGTCAGTGACGATCCCCCTGCCATGGGCGCCTGGCAAACTTGTTGGGCCACGATGCATTTTCGATGCTCGGTTCTTACAGTAGTATGGTTCAGGAAGATTGCCCGGGGTGTCTCCAGTATTGTTTCCGGTGTAGTACTTCATCAAGCCATAGGCAATGGTTGCGGCCGTGTTCTTTAACGAATCTAACATGATGTAATGGTTCAGCAGAACGTCCACGACGGGCGGATTGCGATTGAAAACAGTGACCGAGACGTACTATCATCGGTGACAGTAACACTCAGACCGAGGACAGGAGCGGTCGTTAGAGCCAGCGACAGAGCCGCCGCGGTTGTGAAGCCTCGCATGGCCGCAACGCAGCGCAGTCTGTAGGCGTTGCTGTGGGGTTGTGCTTTCGGCGACGTTGGCTCGGACAGCTTCGGACGCAAGGGGTAGAAATGTCGAAAAGTCTCTTATGACGCAAGGCCAGCTCGCATCGATACTCGTGGCAACACAGCAGGAGAAAACGAGGGTGTGAATCGGCTTCGTGAAACGGTAGAATATTGGGAAGAGCGGCGACGGTCAGGATCGGAGTCGAGAGAATGAATGAATGCCCTTGCTCGACACGCGTTCTCGTTGTACTTGATAAGGGGGGACCGTGGATAATTATGGAACGAGACAAAAGAAGGCAGAAATCAATGAGCGAAGGCAAAAAGAGCGAAGTTAATCAGACGCGGCCTCGTCCATGTATGATGTCGGCGTCGGGTCGATGGTGAAGACGGAGAGGCACGAGAGGGAAGAAGAGGCTGAGAGTCGTTGGACGAACTGCTCAGGGAAGGCAGGCATTGTCAGGGGACGTCCCATGCGCATGGGGCCTGTCTGGTGTGGATTCGACCGTGGCCAATGTCGGGTCGCTCTCCGCACAGCAGCTCATCTCAAGAAGGAACGACTCCGGTCTGTGCGAGCCAAGTTGAGTCTGTGCCTTCCATGTTGGTTTACACAACCTTCTTCAGCCTCGCAGCCGCATAATGTGGCTGCCCGTTTATTTTTTGTGACTGCGTGTACAACTCAATCGGCGGGGGCTGGTTGTGTGAATGGAGGTCCAGCCGGGAAAGTCGTCAAGGATCGCAGAGCATGTAGTCCGTACGTGTGGATGGCCGTGTTCTGTCGAGTCTCTTGACAAATCCAAGTTACCCCTGAGTCGCTTGACCGAGCGCCTATCGGCCGAAGTCGAGCTAGACGCAGTGCACCACCAATCACGTTGGACTTGTCCATCTCCACCCAAGCCTCACCATTGATGGACCATTGATGGCTCGTCCACCTGAGAACGGGGCGAGAGAGCCTGCAACAGTCCTCTAACAGCCGCCACAGCCACAGCGTTGCTTTCAACGGGTGCCAAAAGCGGGGCTTATCATGACAAGCAGCTGGCGGGGAAGGAACTGTCAAAAGCGGAGACGGCGAGATGATGATTTGAAAACGGCATCTGGAGCGTCAAGCGGCAACTTCAAGCACGCACACGACATCTCATCTTCCCCTCCCCAACACCCACAAAGGCCAAGGCCAGGCAGCCACGTAAAACAACGCCATTTGCGGTCGGCGTCAGAATTCCCGCCTTCCCCCGTCGCATGCCCTCGCTTACCTGCATTTCAACAGTGCGCGTCACCAGTCACTCGCAGGACACGCGCAGGACCGCATCATGTCGTGCTTGATTGGGTCTGGCTAGAGCAAACTTTCTCTTCCACGCTGCCTGTTGGGAAAGAGATACAGTATAAAAGACAAGGGTGTGCTCGAAATGCAGAAACCCAAGTTTGAGTTGGTGGGTTTGCTCTGGACAAGTGGCTGAACGTGTTGGTTGTGTCGGCCGTGCATCTATTGTATTGTGATTCAGCGCCAGGCCTCGCCAGGCCTCGCCTCGCCTCGCCTCGCCTGGCATCTCGTCAATAACTTACATTTCAGGGTATCCTGCCTTGGGAAATTTTATTCTACTTCTTATCTTCCATTCTCTCTTTCAACAGACTTTCCTCCCCAGCAACCGCCGCCATGCCCGCCGACTTTACGCCCAAACTCCCGCCCGTGGACGAGCCCAAGCTCGGCCAAGCAGTGAGCATCACGGCGGTGCGTCTTTTTCTTTTTTCTTCTTCTTTTTTCTTCTTCTTTTCACTAACCCACCTCCCAGATCGCCCTCAAGGGCCTCCTCGCCCGCCGCCAGAAATACCTCCTTCTCGCCGCCGTCCAACTCCTCCTCACAACCTTCCTCCCCCCGCGCTTCGCCCTCCTCCCGCTGACGACTCTCGCCCTCACGGCCCTAACGACACACCTCATCGACCGAATGACGCCCTCGCCCCCGCCCCCCCCCGCACACATGCTCTCCGTCATCCCCGGCCGCGCAACCGCCCAGCTGCCCCGCCAAGACGGCACCTTTGGCACCACGCCCTCGGACGCGCCCCTCGTCGTCTTCAACCT
This sequence comes from Aciculosporium take MAFF-241224, assembly GCA_000222935.2. Classification (NCBI taxonomy): domain Eukaryota; kingdom Fungi; phylum Ascomycota; class Sordariomycetes; order Hypocreales; family Clavicipitaceae; genus Aciculosporium; species Aciculosporium take. Next base: position 16,454 of record AFQZ01000375.1, read on the forward strand.
CGGCGCCCAGTTCAACCACCCACGCGGCCAGCTTTCCCCCTACGCAAAGGACATAGCCGAACACTTCGGCCGCATGACGCGCGATCTGCTCTCCCGCCGCGAGGAGCTCGGCCTCCTCAGCGTCACGAACTGGGCCGGCGCCGAGACGCAGGAGGCGAGCGGCGCGGGGCCCGACACCATGCTCATGAGCTACTACTTTCGGGATGTCGAGTCGGTGCATCGCTTCGCGCACGAGGAGATGCACCGCGAAGCGTGGGACTGGTACCATGCCGTGAAGCCTCATCATATCGGCATCTACCATGAGACGTTTTTGGTGCCCGCCCGGGCTTACGAGTCCATCTATGTGAATTGTCGGCCGATTTTGCTAGGCGCGGGCCTCGTCAAGGTCGATGATGGTGGGAAGGGCGAGAAGAAGAAGGACGGGGACGAGACGTGGCGCAACTTCTTGGTTAGCTCGGACCATGTTGCGCTGAAGACCCAGTGGCAGAGGTTGAATCGGGATGGGAACGGCGTGCCGCGGGGGTGAATTTTGTGAAGAGGGAGGGAAGAACGGAGGCACAGAGAGACTGACGGAGAGAAGGGCTGGCGAGCTGGTAACGTCTGTTCGTCAGTGCGTGATTTTATTTCGCCGCTATATAAACACACACACATGGATGCACATGTCTATGCTTGAAAAGTAACCTCTTCCCTCAAACACGCACGATTATCATATTCGTCGCCATGCCGCCCCGCCCCCGCAACTTCAAGCTGCCGCCCCCCTCGCCAGTCGTCCACGTCCCCGTGCCCCAAACAACAGCCACCTGGCTCTTGGCGACGACTCCCTCCGGCAAGGTAATGGTAAGCTCCCCGTCGATGGCCTCCCCCCCCGCATTCACCACCGAAACAAGCACCTGTCCCTTCTCCCCACCCCCGTCCGCCTCCGCCCCTCTCCCGCCGCCAATCCAGCACGCGGCATCGGCGAACCTCTCTTGACGCCCCTTGACATGGAGACGCACCGCCCCCCCACGAACCAAGAGGTTCCTCACCGGCTGCTTCGAGACCGCGGCGCCGAACTTCCCCATCGGCACACCCAGCGAGTCGATCCACGTCCACACCCACGCGGCAATCACCTTGGCGCCGTGGTGGAAAGCCAGCGCGCTCATGGCCACAATCTCCTCGTCCGTGGGCGCCCTCGCCCAGTACCGGTTCCCGTCGATGGCCTGCGGGTTGTGCGCCTTGGTCTTGGGCCACAGGCCCAGCCACGTCTCGTACCGCGCCAGGTCGTCCAGCCGGGCGGACACGTCCCGCACGTTGCCCTGGCAGTTGTCGCAGCCGCAGTCGCCGTAGCTGGCGTTGCAGGGGGTACCCCACGGGCTGAACCTGGCGTCGATGCCGATGGGGTACACGTCCTCCATGAGGATGTCAATGCCGGCCGTGTACTCCTCGAAGTAGTAGTTTTGGCAGTTGAGCGTCACGGAGACGGGGTGGTAGGGGTCGAGCTGGCGGATGAGGTCGCGGGCTTGGGAGAGGGGCTCAAGGGGGTACTGGTGGCCGTCTGGTCTGTTTTTGTTGTGTGTGTGTGTGTGTGTGTTGTTAGCCTCATGTGTCTCTGGCAAAGAACATCTCCAGAGACAAAAAGGGCCGCCAAACAAAAAAAAAAGGGGGGGGGGAGGAAAGGGGCAGCTCCGTACTCATCCGACTCCCAATACGAGTATAGCCCCTCAAAGGCCCGTATGACAGAAACCTGCTCCCGCACCGCCGACAAGTTCGCATAGTACCCCCGCAAGTCATACATGTACCGCACGTCCAGCTCATCCAACAGCCTGTACGCCGGCTCCGAGTCCTGCACCCTCGTCAACGACACCATGCTGTTCAGCCCCAGCCCCTTGTACGCCTTGACCCTCGCCGCGTAGTCCTTCTCGCAGAGGAAGCGATCGCACGACCCGTAGTAGCCAAAGGGCAGGAAGGGCTCAAACTTGTGGCCCGTTGCCGCGCTGCGGAAGAAGACCCCGCCGTGCGCGTTGTCCAGCTTGGTGACGCTGCCGGTCTTCTTCTCGGGCAGGTAGACGAGCTCGCTCGCGGCGGTGACGCGGCTGCCGGTGCGTCCCTCGGCGTCGACGCCCTCGAGGATGACCTCGTAGGGCTCCAGGCGCGGCGTGAGGGGCGTGAGGTCGAAGGCGAAGAGGGCGTCGGTGGCGGAAGTGCTGCTGACGGGGATGCGGCCCGAGACGAGGACGTGCTTGTTGGAGACGAGGACGTGCTTGTTGGAGTCGAGCACCTGCTTGTTGGAGACGATGCTGATGGTGAAGACGAGGGGGGGTGGTGATGCCGATGCGAACGCGTCCTTGAGACCGGGCCATTTCTGGCCGCGCCAGGGCGAAGGGGTGGTCTCGACGATGAACTCGGCGCGCTGCTCGCCCGCGAGGTAGAGGCTGTATCGGGGCCGGAACCGCACGTCGAGGGCTGGGCCGTCGGCCAGCCGTTGTGGCTCGACGGTTTCACCGCCTGGTTCGAAACTGGGGTACCTGGGATTTGTGATGGCGTTAGCCCGTTGTTGCTTTTTGCTTTTCTCGACTCTTTTCTTTCCTAATCTCCCGCTTTCCTTCCTTCTTTTTCTTCAAAGAGCAGTGCAAATCGGGCCAGACGACCTACTCCGGCTGATACACCTTGCCACACCACCGCGGCAGCTCAGGATGATTCCCCGTGTCCACCGCAGCCACCAGGCCGAAGAGCAACAGCCCAAAGGTGGTCGTCATGAGGCCCATTGGGTACCCGTCGTAATCGTTTGAAAAAGAAAAAAACGCCCGAGACGTGGATGTGGCCGTAGAGGAGGAGAAGGGGGGGGGAGGGGGGACTGGAGAGAGAGAGAAAAAAGAGCGCAGACATACCCGCGCCTATATGTTCACCTCATTCTGCACGTCCTGTCGCTGTCGTCAACGCCATTCCCATCTCCCACGTCAGACCGACCTGCCCGCCCGGCCCGAAGTACGGGACACGCAATCTAACCGGCATGCAGATGGTCGGATGGGAAAGGTCGTGGTTGAACGCAAGGCTTGCTTTTTTTAAAACCGGACATCTTCTGCTGGGACAACTATAGAGTAGACGGGAGTATAACATCAATATTTGACACCTTGTCCCCCCCCGCGGCTGGTATACATCTTCTCGATTTATTCATGTACTGTAGATTTGACACGATTCTTTTCCTTCAATGTCCGGAAACTTACTTGTCAGACCGCTCATCGCTTTCTCCCACCCGCATGCACATGCACACATGTCGCTCAAACCATGCGCACCATCCGGGAGATCCGGGCGGTGCGACCAGACCTGCACATCAGCCCCCAGATGAGATCCAGATCCGCGTAGACTCTATACTTTGGCTAGGTTACTAATCAGCGCAACATGTTTTGACTATTCAATCATATCACATTACATCATAGACCCTCATCTCTCCCCAAACGAGCTCTACATATTCGTCCCGCAGCCCCCTCTTGCACGTCTAGATCCGGAAGACGAGCCTGCGTTCCATCCACGGCAAGCATTTCTTCCACAGACACTCAACCTCCATAGTACCCCCTCCATCGCCTTGGCCACCAAACACACCCTGTACCAAGGCTATGCTTTCGGTCCACGGCCCTGTAGTCGATTCGGCGCGGGCCATGTCGAGGAAGTAATAAAGCAAAACATGGACTCGTCGTCGGTAGCCTGCAAATTTGCCGCTGCCGCTGCCGCTGCTGTAGTCGTAGCTGAAGACATCATTTATACCGTCATGTTCTCTTTGCTGGCCACTTCCGCCTCGGAGGGGGCCACCAGGGACTTTTCCCACTCGTCGAGAAGGTTGTTGGCAGTGCGTTTGATATTGCTCGGCGACAGCCGCTGTACGACGTTTGGAAGGAGCTCCTCGAGCTTCGGGGGAGGGAGAACGGGAGCGTCGACAGTGGGTTTGGTTATTTTTCTGAAAAGAGTCATTAGCTTTTCCTGTTGGAGACGCCAATGGGCCGAATGTGACAGCAACGTACATGGGACTTGAAGCAGTCGGTTCCTCGCCCTGTTCAGCAACACCCTGGCCATCACCATCATCCATTTCGCCATTGTTGATTGTAGACCCGCTCCATCGGGCGCTCTTCGCCGGGCCTGGGGACTCCCAATTGGCCCAGTCCGTGTCGTCCATGGAATCAATGCCCAATGGCGTCCACGAAAAGTGCTTGCTTTTGGCGGGTTTTGGCTTGTCCAGCACCGCATCCTTGACCCTCCCGAGGGGCGTTGACGGTGCTGCCAGCGAAGTGGGTTCCGACGTTATGAAACTGGCACGTGGTTGCCGGCCAGACCTGGATCGGCCTAGCTCGGTGTAAACACCTTGGCTGAGCGACCCGGTGCGGCAGTGGTTAGCATAATGGCTGCGAGGCGGAGTCTGGCCATAGACCGGCTCGTCGCCAATGGTGATTTGTCGAATGTCTTCTACAAATGCCCTCAGTCCGATCTTGAAGTCATGCACGATCTGTGGCATAACGGCCATGTTTTTCTGAGATTTAGGCTGCCAAGAAGCTCTCTTTGGCACCTTTGGATTGGCATCACTGCGTCCTTGGTCCGTCATCAGTGAAGATGGAGCATCCCCACTCGCAGTCTGCTCGTCCAGGGCGGAGAATTCTGATGTCGATTTTGCCGGCGGGAGCAAAGAGAGTGTGCGTGTATGTCCGCCTTGCATGACACGCCTTCGACCATGGTTCGGGGTGACCTGATTCTGAAGGACTTGGGTCTTGCGATCAAAATCAACGCCGTGGCTGGCCACAGGGCACTCGGGTTCGGGAGCTGTTGATGGAGCCGATCTGCTTTTGCTCAGCTCTAGTTGGTCAACAGCTCCTCTTCTGAGCAGTACGCCTGCAGAGGAAAAGTGTTTCTTCAACAAAGCGAGCTCTGTCTCCTCTCGCGCCAATTCCTCTTTCAACTCCAACACCTTGCGCTCCTTGGCGGCGATTGCTATTATCAAGTCGTTCACGTTGGAGGGCGATGGTATGGCATCATCTTGGGAAGTGGGCGGTACAGAGGATGTAGCGAAGGTTGAGGCAGACGTGGACGTGGACGTGGACGTGGACGTGGACGTGGACGTAGACGTAGACGCAGAGGGCAATGGCCTCGAAGGGTCGCTTGTCGGCGGCGCAATTGGTAGAGTGAGTGACAGTCTGTTGGGTATCCGTGAAGCAGACCCAGATTGTGCATGGCGTGCGACCGACGATGACGCGGCGATAACATCGTCTGATGGCTGTGATGTCGGAGACATGGTTTCTGAATGTCGATCACCGTGGCTGGCCGATTGATGGTTCCACGTATGCCTGTTTCGAGCGGTGGCGATATCGTGGTTGTGGTTGATGTTTGTGCTCTCGGGAGCCGTGGTCAGGGGTGGTGATGGCGACGCCGTGTCCGGGGAAACGAATGTGCTTGTCGCTGCAAAGGCCGGGGACTCAACGGCTGTGCGATCAGCGGTGAAAGAGCGACGACGGATACGGATGTCCTGTTGCGAGGTCACCACCAGCGGCCGCTTTTCAATCCTAAAAAACGAGCGACGGAACCGCGGACGCCAGGTCGGCCACGACAAAGTGGACGAAGTGGATGCCCTGTTGTGGCGGCGGTGTCTGCGTCGCTGGGCCCAGACGGCAGCGGCAGCGGCAGCGGCAGCGGCAGCGACCCGTGGAGAAAGAGTGTTGACGAGCTGGCCGCGGGACAGATGGTGTTGTTGATCAAGGAGGGCGTAGCAGCGGGCGAGAGCACAAATGGAAAGCGGAAACTTGTTGAGTGCGGGCATGAGGAAAATGAAGGTGTGTACAGTACAGAAAAAAACAGAAAGAAAAGACGGAGCCCCATGCAGGCAGTAACGACTCAAGTTACAGGATCAGGATCATTGTTTGTTGCGCCCCGTCATTCGTCACCCAGGCGTCCGGGTCAGTACCAAGTCCAAGTAGACAGGGTTCCTGTCGAGACTTGATGGTAAATTTGACGGAGCGTTGGCAAGCGAAACAACGACCTGGCGCTGTGTATTGATTGATGCAAGTAGGTGTGGTAGGTACCGTTGTCCGCCTTCTGGTGTGACAAGGTAACAACAGCAGGGTCTGGTTGGCACCCGGAATCAGGATCACGATTGAGACGGGGGGTTGTTTGGCCCGCCTATCTGGATGCATTCCTACTTCCCACATAGAGCATGCCTACAACGTGTCATGCCAAAAATAACGGCTTTTCTGTCTCGGTCGGGGCGCTTTGTTGTTTGGCCGGCCTGTCTTGAGCAAGCACGGTAGATGAAGTTGTTGGACAGAAAAGTCAGGAATGCAAAGGGCGGCACGTGCTACCTGTGACTTGCGAGCCACCAATCCATGCCAATCATGGCAATGCAGCAACTCGGCCTTTTATTTCGACCGAGCATCGTAACCATCGACATCAGCTTCAGTGTTTGCCAATCTGCACTGAATCTCCAACGTGAGACCCCTCGAGATGTCAACTTCCGTTGACCACGACAACCGGTAGACGCAGCCATCCGTGCAGGCAAAGAGTATTCCCAGTGGGGCGTGGCGCAGGGGCCAGCAACTTTGCGTGGCGGTCTACCAGGTACGTACCTAGCGCACAGGCTCCACCAGCCCCAAGGCTGTAGGAACACCCACTCTTCCTGCAATCACATATCACATGCATGCGGCGCACAAGGCTTGCATCCTGTTTCAGAAACCCCGAATGTCACGTGATACCCCGTCAGTGTCGCGTCTTGCGTCCACATCTTAAGCAGACCCGCGTTTCCAAAGCTCTGGGAACATCGCGTCGTTTTCCCGTCATTGCCCAACTAATTCGCGATACCATGAACCGGGCAGTCGTGCCTTCATTTGCCTGGAAATGATGACGCAAACCGCCCTGCGCTGGCCGCGTCACCGTCGCTGCTGACGTCTATGCTGCATCCCATCCTCTTTCCCCGCTCGGTACGAGTAAGAGTGCGAGGCTGACCACAACACTGTTTCTGGTACGTTCAGAGGTAGAGACGTGTAAATGTCCTGCTGGAGCTCAAGTTACGTATCTTGATTCTTTCTCATCTTTGACTTGCTTCAACAATTTTGGATACTATGATTCTTGTTTTCTGGATATTCTGAGCGTGCCCAGTCTTTTCTTGTTTTGTCCTGTACTTTTACCACTGCAATGCCGGTGCCCTTTGCCTTGGTGTGCGATTTGCTAGACAAATGCCACAAACTACACACGGCGAAAAAGTCAAACAAAGAGGCTCTTGCTCAGTGGTTTCATCACCACCGAAAATGTATCGATGCGCCAAATACCGACGTTGCTGCGTTACTCTCTACCTTGCTTCCTGAAAAGCGGTCAGATCGCGTGTATTGCATCAAAACTCCAACTCTTGAAAGGGTCATCGGCAAAGCCCTGATGCTGGGGGCCTCTCGACTGGCCGAACTCAGCTTGTACAAGCGACCGGGTCATGGAGTCGATCTTGCTGATTGTGTGGAACGAATTCTGGCCGTCACGGTTCGTCTCGCGTTTTCCCATCGTTTGTTGTTCGCGCGAACAGGAAAATGTTGCTCACAGACTTCACAGCCAAACCCTTTGTGTAGTGAACGAGACCAGATTACAGTAGAGGAAATCGACCAAGTGCTACACAGTGTAGCTTCAAAGACAGCTTGGAGCTCACCATCCGTTCGCGTTTGCCAGACCGCCTCGACTTCCCCAGGGAGAAATGACCTGCAAAGTTTGTACCGCGCGCTTTCAGCTCGTGAGGCCAAGTGGTTCACTCGACTTGTCTTGAAGGAATACAAGCCACTCATACTAGATTCCGAGACAATTTACAGATGCTGCAACTCAGCGTTGCCGCTGGTCTTGAAAATACAAGAGGATTTCGCGACAGCCATCAACACGCTGCAAAAGCTGCGGGGAAAGTCGCCTGCCGACTCTGCCAACTATCCTCCGCCGCTGGATAAAACTCTTGCCATGGTCAAGCCGAAGCTTGGAGTCAAAGTAGGCAGACAAAATTGGTTCAAGGGGCGAAGTATCAAACATTGTCTCGACATGGGACACGGTCGAATGAGCGTTGAAGAAAAAGTAGACGGAGAATACTGCCAATTTCATGTCAACATGGTAAATGGAAAGCTTCAGATACAGATATTCTCCAAAAGTGGAAAAGACAGCACTGAGGATCGTTTCAAACTGAAAAGGTGAGGAGATTACCAACGCCTATTACATCCTTCATTCTAAGCTAACATGGACGTAGTATCGTTAGTCAGGCAATTGGATTCGGCCGTTCGGATTGTACTGTACGTCAAGGCTGTATCCTCGAAGGAGAGCTCGTCGTGCATGATGATGTGGTGGGTAGCCTCAAAAACGATTGGGTCTGCTGTTGCCGCTGATGACACCGTTCAGGAAAACAAAATTATGCCTTTTCACAGAATCCGCAACCACGTAACCAGACGTGGCCGGCTTATAAATGTGGGTTTAGATTCAGGGTACGTCTGTCCTGCATGAAAAGCAGAAGCAAAAAAAAAAAAAACCAATCATACACTTAGATTGACCAGAAACAAATGAAAATTAAATAATAGACCACGGTCATGTGAAAATCTCATGATAGTTTTCTACGACATATTATATTTAGATGAACGCTCTTTGCTGGGCGTTCAACACTCTGGACGATTCCAAATATTGGAAAAGACGATACGTTGCGACAGGGGCCGAGCAGAATTGGTGAAACGAACACTTATAAATTTCCATCGTCCAACGGGAGCTTCCGAGCTCCGCAAGGCATTCGCTCAAGTCATTACTGCCAAAGGGGAAGGTTTAGTGCTGAAACCTGACGAGCCATATTTCGACTTTCACAACCGCACTAGGAGTTGTTCTGGGTTTTGTATCAAGCTCAAAAAGGAGTACATCGGGGCCTTTGGCGATGTCGGTGACTTTGCTGTAGTTGGCGCTGGGTTCAACCCCACCAAAGCAAAATCTTACAAGATTGCCAATCTGGCATGGACTGTCTTCTATCTGGGCTGCCTCAACAACAAGGAGGAGGTCAGGCAATGGGGTGCCACACCCCAGTTCACAGTCGTCAGTGCCGTCGAAGTCACGCAGTCGGTTCTGAAGGCGCTCATAGCGCATGGCAACCCTGTGCCCATACCATTGGACATGAATACCACGACCAAGCTGCACATTCCGAAAGGCGTTGAAACCGATGCCCCGTTGGACGTCGCGTTCCAGAGCCCTCCAGTATTTGACCTAAGATGTTTTAGCTTTGATAAACCCGGGAACATGGGTTTCTGGACACTGCGATTCCCTACTGTCTCCAAGATTCACCTTGACAGGGATTTTCTCGATGCCGTCACCTTTGATGAGCTACAGGCGATGGCTAGAGAGGCAAGGGGGTCGACCTGCGACTTGGAAGATAGTCAGGAAAACCTCCAGTGGATAGCAAAGCTCGAGCAGGCTGATCCCGGAGGCCGCGCCATCGATGCCCAAAGCCAATTAACGGCCACGACCATGCCGACCCCCTCGCCACGAAGCTCACCAACACCACTTTCCCCTACATGGGGGCGACACAGAAGCCCGGAGAGGAGCAGAACCGAAAGCCAGCCGTCCGTCAACATGCCTAAGAGATCGCTTCCTACGCCGCCGACATCCTCTCTGCCTGGGTCGGAGCGAGATTCAACTCCTGAACAGAAATCATGTAGCCATGGAAAGCGGATCGTCCTTGCCGGGTCATCACCGGCAACGTCGCCAAGTCTTACACGCCGAGCTCCCGCCGTGTGTTGCTGGCCGACGATGACAGCCAACACCAAGCGCCGGAAGCCCTCGGCGGGCGTTGATGGAAACGCGACGCCAAATTCAACGACTACCCGCGTATTGTTCGCCGTTACCATGGATGGTACACATCCTACAAGAGCGGCTATGGAGTCCCCCCACAAAGACCAGGATTCACAAGCAACGGCGATGTGTAGGGGGCCTGTCAAAGACGACGCTGTCGTATCCTGCACGCGCATGACCACCGCGCCCTCCCCAAAGAACGCGCCCTCCCCAAAGAAGGCACCTCCAGCAGCACAAACAGCAAAGCCAACGGAGCCGCCGGCAAGAGGCTGCGTGTTTGCCGGCAACAAGTGCCACCTGTTTGGCTCGACCGTGCTACTCGCCTTCTCAGCCCTCGCAGATTCTGCAGAACGAGCAGCCCTCCTGGAAGCACATGGTGTGGCGAGCGCCGTTGTCGACATGGATGCGTGGCTGGAAGCGAACCGGTTTGGGGCCACGCTGGGCAACAAGTCGCGGAGCGTCGTCATCCTCGTCGACACGGTGGAAAGGGGAAGCGAGACGGAGAAAGTCCTGGCGTCGGTGGAGCTTGCTCGCAGGGAACTGCCCAGAAAGACGCGCGGGTGGATAGCCGTGTATGATTGGCGCATGCTGGAGCATCTCAAGGTGATGGAGGATTCAACCATGGAGAAGTACTATGACGGATTTCACGATCCCTGGCGGCGTTGGTACTGTGGGGCTGTATAGCAGACCATGGAGAAAAGGAGGATGAAGACACTGGATTTGCGCATTGTATTCATTGCCGCTGATGTGGTATTGAAGCCCCGCGTTTATTAATTCACCCATTCGTAGCCTGGCTCTCTGTCTGACTGCCCGTCCCCTGTTCATCCTCGTACAGAGTCCCATAGCTCTCTCTCAACCTCATCTTGAGGTGTTCCCCCGCCGTCAGCACCTTTCTCTGCGCATACGGATTCGCGGCCTGCACGCCGCCGTCGTCGCGCCGCACAAATGCCCGGATACTCTCGCTCGGCACGGGCTCCAGCAAGGCCCCGTCCATGGGGTGACAAAAATAGGCAATCGAGTACCTCGGCTGGGTGCTCGTCTCGCCGGCTACACCGTCGCCATCGGGAAACACCACCCTGTGCACCGTACTCCGAAACAGCCCGTTGGTCCAGTACGACAGCAAATCGCCAATGTTGACCAAGATGGGCGGGCGGGGGTCCTCTTCCGTCCCGGGCGGCACAACAGGCACGGCGGCCCACTTGTTGTCCCGGTCGAGGATCTCGAGACCGGCTTGGCCCTTGAGGCGGAAGAGCAGCGTGAGGGAGCCGTAGTCGGAGTGGGCGCCGGCGCGGAGGTCCCCGGGGGCGTGGGCGGTTGCGGAGGGGGGAGGGTAGCGCAGAAAGCGGAGGATGGTGCCGGAGCCGGCTTGGGATCGGAAGTGGGCGGTGGAGAAGAAGGTGTCTACCTGGTTTTGTGTTGTGAGGGGTTGGGATTCTTTTTGTTTTGTTTAAACGAGGTATGAGTAACTAAAGGAGAGGAGGAGGGAAAGAGAAAAGCAGACAACAAGAAAATAAGAATAAAATAAAGAAGAAGGAGACAAGGAAGAAGGAAGAAGATAGGTTGGAGACATTGTCGCGTACTTGGAGACCTTGACCCAGGAGGGTGAGGATCTTGAGGCACAGAGCTCGGCAGAGGTCCGCAAAGGCGGAGAATCGTGCTTCGTCGGCGGCGACGGTAGGGGGGAGGGGCTGCTGGGCTTCGTGGTTGATGAATTCGCCAAAGTTGAAGGCCCTTGTGGGTTGATTTGAGCATTTGATGCCCCCTCTTTTTTTTTTTTTTCCGTCTTGTTTTTATACAGAGGTGGATGTGTGCATGTGCTCTTACTCTTTAAAGTCTCCGACCTAGGCATAGTATTAGAAGCTTCGGAGTTTATTTCAATGCACCTGTCTGGAGATATCGACCTGCTCCCTCCTAGGGAGCATCGGCACAAAAGGTCAAATGCACGCACCTTTTGGTTCTTGGGATCCAGCGTCTCGGCATGCATACCCGTCCACCCACGATTATTTGTCTGAATCGAGCATGCTTGCTTCTCTGCCAAGGGGGCGGCTAGTAACTTGTTGCCCTTTTATCCGGTCATTTTATTCACAAAGAAAAAAAAAAAAAAAAAAAAGGGTCAGTACAAGGGAGGTTATGTGTTTCTTGTAGCATTTCCTGCTTTTGAATGGGAGACCCGGGAGGGAAGTACCAGGGCAAAGGCCTCGTCTATGCTGGCGGGGGGCATGTCGTGGCCATGGTTGCGGATGTAGATGAAGCCGTGTTCGGCTGCGGCGTCGACGAGCTGCGTGGCGACGGCTGAGGGTTCGCCCGAGAGGTCTATTATGGGGATTTCTGCTGGAGGGGGAGACATGGTTGTGTTTTACGTCTGGGCTCTATTGATGCGTGGTTGTTGGTCGGATTGCGAAAACGGAAAGCGGGTGGTTGGCTACAGCTGTGGGTACAGCTGTGGCTAGACGCTGGTTGTGTGTGTGGCTGGGCTAGGCGACTGGCAGCTTGTGGCGGAGCAAGGATGATGACTGGAAGGAGGTGCCTGCGCGTCCTGTGTGCAGTAAGTACGTACAGTGGGTGTACATTACCCCAGTACCTACCTACCTAACCTTAGGTAGGTAGTTACTTGGTAAGTAGGTACCTCGGTAGGTACCTACCTGGTAGTAGGTAGGTTAGGTAGGTACTTGTTACCAGTACCTGCCCTGGCCCGGTCCCGCCCACCTTGGACCTGCAACAAGCAGACCAGACAGGACCAACGAGTTACGACACGGCCCACCAGGGGTGAAGGTGTGGGCCGATTCGTTCTTTTCTAAATAATTCTCTTCGTCTGCCCTGAAGTCCTGACCGACCACGTCTTGTTGTTGCTTCGACCTGGTCGACGACGCCGGCCGCAACCCTCCGCCTCCTGATCAGGAGCCCTGCGAGTCGGCCAACGATTTCTCCTCTTTTTTGACACACGGGCGCTTCATTCGTCCTCGATCCTGCCCAGCATGCCGTGTGAGTAAAAAGTTTCTATTGTCATGTTGGCGGTGGCGTCGTCTCGTGGGGGCTGGGCACCAGCTTGCGAGTGCCTGATCCTTTCCCGTGATGGATTCATGGCGCTTCTTGCGCTGAGCAAGAGCCGCTTCTCAGACCTCTGGAAGCATGGCACAAGCTGAAGCCATGTCTTTGATTGCGGCCCAATACCCGGCTCATGTTGGCGGGCTTCTTCTTGCATGCACCGCAAGTCGCAACTCATGTCTCGTTTCGTGAAGCTTGTCAGGTCCCACGGCCTTCCTTGCGACACTTGACACCGGCCGCTCTGCCCATGGACTTTGCCAACAACCCCGACCTCCGACACGCAATCTGTCCTTGCCCGCTGCAGAGGAGAGGCTGACTTGATTGAATACGATAGTTCTCATCGAGGATTCGTACATCAATGCCCAGGCAACGTATGTCAAATGGTCCCAGCCAACGATTCAAAAGAGCCCGTCCACCTCTTCCATCCATACCATGCCCTTGTGTACGGAATTTGGTTGGTAGACGAAAGACGACGAAATTGCTGACGGCGCCGGCTCTCTACTCCGTAGATCCTACGACATTTCCGAGCTCGAAGACTGTTCCATTGCCGTCGATGCGACATATTACCTGAGCCAGCTGCTCGATACCCCCCCGGCCCACGAACCCCTCCTCTCGGCCCTCGGTGGCTTGACTGGCATCCAGACACACATCAACCAGAATCTGGACCTGTGGGACAAGAACCACATTGTTCCCTTGTTCGTTTTTGACGGACAGTCGATGACGGGTCAAGATGAAGTTGCTCTAAAACGCAGGCGTTTGGCAAACAAGAAGACGGACGAGGCATGGGCCTTGTACTCGCGATCAGAAGCTGAGCAAGCCGTGACCATGTTTGGCGCCAATCCAGGTCGGTGAAACCTTGCCAAAACACGGCTCTCGGCGGTTCGAGTGAAGCAGAGAGCCCGAGGACATTACAAAACTAACTCGTGTGCTGGTTTTCCAGGTGCCTATGTTGTTCAAAACCTCCATCCTCTGCTGCAGGGGATCTTGAGAAGGCGAGGCCTGCATTTCCTGGTACCTCCTTACAACGCATGCGCTCAGGTACGCTTGTCACCGCATCGGAAAATCTCACGCAAGAGGAAAAATAAAAAAAAGACGAGGTTGAAAGAAAAGTCTCTAACACTTTGGCGGGAAATGAAAAGCTGGCCTTCTTTGAAATGATTGATTCTGAGCAATGCGCCGCTGTCATGGGCCCCCAAGAACTTCTACTCTACCCGATCAGGGATACCGTCATTCGGGCCTTTGAGTGGGATACCAAGTTGGTTTCCGCCATATCCAAGAGGAAGATTATGCGCGCTCTCAGTGTTGCCGAGCCCATGTTCATTGACGCCCTACTGATGACGGGTACCTCGTTCCTCTCCACGTTTCCGCCCCTGCTCGACAACGCCATGTACCCCAACCATTTCACCATTGGCGATGCGGTTAATATTTTGAGAACCTCTGACAAGGGTGTCGCAAATGCCTGCAATGCCTTCAACGACATTTTGCAAGCTGAGGATGCCAACTGGCTGGACAAGTACCGCAAGGCTCGAATGGCCGTTCACCACTTCATCTACATCTCTGAGACGGGCGAGGTTGTGGTGAATGACTTTGATCGGCTCACCAAGGACAATCACGAATACCTCGGCCTTCAACTTCCGGAAGAGATTTTCCACTATCTCAACACGGGTTTGATTGGGGCACGGAATCTAAACAGCATAACACATGGTCAGATACTGGTGCAGCCAACCCTGGACGGTGTCGTGTCCGATGAGTACAAGAACCTCGTCACCACGAAGCTGGTCTCGATCAAGGAGCAGGCTTTGGGTCTGATGATTCCGCGCGTTCATCGAGGCATCGGCCACAAGGATATCACGATGCGCGTCTGGTTTGATCCCAAGTTCTCCTACACGATTAATCATCGTGCTTTGCAGCCGCCTCCTTCTCAGCTGGTGGCGACCTGGAACGTCAAGGAGGGCGATTTGCGCAGCGTTTTCCCCGCCAACTTTGCCGGTCCGATTTACCTTGAAGTGTTGGCTCTCGCAAACTCGGATTTTGTGGAAAGAACCATGGCCAAGGGGAACAAGATTCGAGGCATCGACAGCATGGAAATGGTGACGTCTGTTGCCATTTGGCGCCTTCTTCACCTACGCGGCTACATCAACGAGGCACACACGCTGACCAAATGGGGCAATGCACTGGCGACGACTTTGCTGGCGCTCAAGGATGCCAGCGAGAGCGGACCGGATGTTCCCGGGCTCGACGAGGCGGCCTTGCTCGCGTTTGAACTGGTCAGGCATGGCGTGCTCGGAGCCAAACATCAGCAAGGCATTGCCGGTCTTCCTCGCCACGGCACGGATGAGGAGAAGTCGAGCTTGGTACTGATTAGTCAATGCGCTACGCTGCTCAAGCTGCGCCACCAGGTGTACGGATACACTGGGCCTCTTAACAAGAGCCTGTTGGCATTCCGCTCTCTGTCGACGGCGGTTCGCGAGGCTGACCGCGACTTGATTGAGGCCATTGTGGCGTCCATGTTTATGTATGGACAGTGCAAGAGGGAGCGAGACGATTATCTCGACATAAGCCAGAGGTAGGTCGTTGACTTTTTTTGTTCATCATCCAAATCGGGGCAATCAAAGACTGACGTCTGGTATTATCAAGACTTCCCTTTTTGCAAGAGCCTGATATCGGCCTGGGCATTGCGATTCGGACGTTTTTCGACGAAGACGAAGCCTCAGACAGCCAAGAGAAGCGGGCTAAGCGGCTTCAAGGGTTTCCCGAGACGTTTGTGCCGTTTGCCGAAGCATTGACAGAGGATTTCCGAGTCTGCGTCGAATTTGTCAATGCCATGAACCAGGGCCTGCAGACTCTGGGGGTGAATGAGCTGCCCAAAGCAGACAAGACGGCGTGGGCCAAGGCTGACGCCTACTTGGAATCGCGTCCTTTCTGAACAGAGGCCAGCGAGGCCAGCGAGGCCAGCGAAGCGGGTAAAGAGCACCGAGGCTCATGGGCAACCAGACATCAGCTGCACGCGATTTTATTATATCGAGCCGACGCTCAAGAAAGGCAGGGGCCCACATGATGAAGATACTCGACAGGGGAGTTTTTTTTTTATTTGAAGTCGGGGCCTTGTATTGTCCTTTTTTTTTTTTTCCCTTCTTCTAGGACAGCACGTTTAATTGTGTGGACACGATGCGCTACTTGGCATATTTTACGAACAGCAAGTCAAGGTACAGGCGCACCCGCCCGTGGTAGCATGCTGGAGTGGGGTGTGCCTGGGCCCGGAGAAAAGAGACGATGCGGACACAGCAATTTGGAGCTGGACACTGGACGGACGGAGACTAAATCAAGTAGGCATGTGGGGAGCAGGAGACATGATGGCTTGCCGCGTGCAGGCTACCGACTTTGGAGTCGCAAGTTTTGATGGCGGTGGGCAGAGTGTATGGCATAGCTTGTTTGGGAGGCAAGCAATTAGGTTTCCTGCCGCATGCGGGCTCGCATGAGTACAGTGGGCATGGCAGAAGAAGATGGCTGTTGGGGGGTCGGATGGACGTGTTGATGGCAAAGATGATGGCGGCCCATGATGCCATGTCTACGAAGAGTAGAGAGTCCAAGACGACATGTTGTGACGTGGACGCGTGTTGTGCAGTTGCTTGGTCGTCCGGATGAGGCTCGAGCGAGGAGGCGGTGAATGTGGTACGATGGTAGGCTTCAAGAGTGCGGTGCCGGCTGGAGCCATGCAGGGCCGTCGATGTCGTTCATGTATGTGTGTTGTGATGTGGACGGCCACGTTCACGTTCGGGTCCGGGTCCGGGTCCGCAGCGGCGACATGTACCGGTCGGTACCTTCCACCTGGCCTTGGCAACCAACCACGTGACGAATCCATTACGTAACACGTAACATGTGGTGTTATTTTTTTTTTCAAATCATTTTCTTGCTCTTGTACTCGTTTGTTTGCGCTTGCTTTCTAAAACACCAGAGTTGAGACAAAACCGATTGCGGCATCGATGTTTTTTTTTTTTATTCGACCAACAGAAGCTAGCTATTCTACAGAAACGGAAGCGGCAAGTCGTCCGAGACGGACGGTGGGAACCCGACTCGTATTCTTGCGCATGTGCCTGCCTGGGCCCCTTCTGCCGTGGGCCGTGGTTGTTTCAGAAAGCAGTCGCATCTCGAGGGCTTGTTGGCGACGGAAGATGGCATGACTACACTGCCATGCGGGGGTATCGACGAACCCCCGACGCGGTGGGCAACTTACATGGTTCAAGGACAGCATCCTCACAAAGCCAGAATCATGGGCCCCGCAACCGTGTCCTCGTCCGTCAGCACGCCATCCGCCGGCGCATTCTTGGCCAAGAACAGGTACGTCACGCCGGCGACCCCCCCGGGGATCTGGCACCCGTCCGCCTCGGAGTAGGCCGTAAAGGCCGTGCCGCCGGGGACCACCCCGCCGGACGTGAAGCCGCAGTGCTTGGCCGCCGCCCCGTCCCCGCCCCTCTCGACCTTGACCCTGAGGACGGACCCGACCGCGGGCGGCGGCTGCTGCGTGCCCGCCTCCATGGTCAGCTGCGGAAAGGGCACAATCGCCAGGCTCGACCGCTCCGGACACGACTTGATCAGGGGCGCGGCGAGCGAGAAGACGGCCCGCGGGCCGAGCGGCGCGTCAAAGGCCTGCGGGACGGCCTTCTGCCCGAGGAGCACCCTCAGGGAGCTCTGGTGGCGCGCCTCGATGGTGAGGATGGACCCCGCGGCCGTGAGCAGCGCCGGGTCCTGCACGAGCTTGGCCGCGCCGAGGTACGCCGAGACGCCGACGTTCTCGAGGAGGGCCCCCGTCGTGGCCATGGCCTTGGCGTCGGGCACGTCAAAGGCGTAGTCGCAGGGCTGCACGGGCTGCACGCCGCGCTGGGCGAGCGCCGACTGGAGGAAGACGACGTGCTCCTGCTCGGTGCGCCCGATCTGCCTAAGGTCCTGGACCTGGCCGGGGGAGAGGCCGAGGGCGAGGAAGTCGGTGTCGGGGAACTTGGCGAAGCCGGTGCGGTAGTAGGCCTCTTCGAGGTGTTCGAGCGTGAGGGCGCTAAGGGAAAGGACAAAAGAAGGGGTCTGTCAGGTCCCTTTTCTGTGAAGAGGAGGAAAAAAGAGGAGGTGCTCGGTGGGGGGGGGGGGGGGGGGGTGGATGGAAAGACAACGTACAATTGCAGAATGTCATCATCCGTCAGGCCACCCTTGGAGGCTGCCGGGGCGCGGGCCGGGGCGTCGCCTCCTGCCGAGGCTGGTGCCGCGTCGGGAGCTTGCTGTTTTGAACCCCGACCTTGATCGGAGCCCGATGTTGACGCCTGACCCCGACCGGAACCCGAACCTGGTGCTGATTCCTGACCCCGACCTTGATCGGAGCCCGATGTTGACGCCTGACCCCGACCGGAATCCGAACCTGGTGCTGATTCCTGACCCCAACCCTGACCCCGACCCGGCGCCTTGTCCTGTCCCTGCTCCCGACCTTGATCCGAACCTGGTGCCGGATCCCGACCTCGACCCGAGCCCGACGCCGAATCTCGGCCCTGTCCCCGTCCCCGACCCCCACCATCACCCCGGCCGTGACCCCGGCCCAAAGCCGGACCGGTGGTCTGCTCCTGGGCCCCAGGCGTAGGGCTCCCCGTCCCATTGCCATTGCCATTCCCGCGACCCTCCCCCGGCCACGCCCCCGGCCCCGAAGCCAGACCCCCGACCAAAACCGGCGGGCTCGCCGTCCCATTGTCGCGGCCCGCCCCGCCGCCGGCCCCCACCCACAGCCCATTCCTGCTCGCCGTGCCAATCCTGACGCTCAGAGGAATGGCGCCTGCCGTGGTGGCCGCGAGGAGGCCCCACGCGGATGCCCGGGCCAGGAAGCGCATCGTGTTGACTCGTCCTCGTCGAGTGCAGGCACGCACGTACGTACCTATGTATGTATGTATGTATGCCGTGCCGTGCCGTGCCGTGCCCTTGTCTCGTCTCGTCTCGTCTCGTCTCGTCTCGTCTTGTCTCGCCGTGCCGCGTCCTCCTCTGATGGTATGCTCCAACCCCCTCCGCCGGAACAATGTCGTCCGTCCGTCAGACGAGCCCTCGATGCCTTTCGTCCCGGGACCACCACCACCACCCAGCCGGTTGCTTGCTTGCTCGCTCGCTCGAGAATCAATGTTCCCCTGTCGAAAAGGACGAGAAAGAACAAGACGACTCGAGACCACCACCACCTGGCACAGGTAAAGACGAAGAGGAAAAGGTAAAATAAAATAAAATAAAATAAAATAAAATAAAAAGGAAGAAGTAGAGGAAGAAGAAAAATAATGACGACACAGAAAGTCAAGTCGGGTACAGTCCAGCTGTAAAAAGAGAAAAAGACACAAGAAAAAGACACAAATCAAGCACACACACACACACACACACACACACACAAGATGCCACAGGTTTTGATAAAAAAGGCACTTGTTCAGAGGGCGACAACAAGGCCCAAGCAGAGGCAGCATCCGGTCAATATATCCTTTTTCTTTTACACTCGTCTTTTTTTCGAATCGTCTCTCATCCACGCCCAACGCCCGTCCGCCCGTTACGGCACAGACTACGGAGACGGGGCAACCCGAGACGGGACAAGGGGCTCAAGCGGGGCCCAAACCGTCCTGACACATTGTTGCGACTCATCCGCCTCGGCCTCATACGCACAATGCAAAGTCTGTTCTCACTTCCGTTTTTGCTCTCTACTACCTCGTCTGCATAACTGTGCCGTCTTGTTTGCCACCTCTCCCACTGTCCTCGCCGTCATCCCACTCCCTCCTCGCAGTGCCATCGTCTGCTCCGTGACGTGCATCTGCTACCTGTATGATATATATAATCACGTACAAAAAAAACCAAAAACATGGGCAGCCCATCAGCGACACGTCATCGTCCAGCAGCTTGTTTGCAGAGTGAGCCCTTGTCAACCATGAGCGCACCACAATCTAACCACCCAGTAGCTCAATCCATTTGCATGGCACCTCTCACATCTCTTCCCGGCCACAGCCCGTCCGTGCGCCCCCATTCTCCTACTTGACAGGCTTCACCTTGGTTTGGTCACCATGTTGTATCTCATACTCGAGCGTGTTTCCTAGACAAATTTACAACGCATACGGATTCAACGACCGGATCGTCAGGCACCTAACATCATTGCAGCGTCAGCACACTGTACCCAAACACGCACGGGTGAGAGATGGACAAAAAAAAAAAAAAAAAAAAAGAAAGCGTACGGTGGGCTCTTGGTCAGATCCGTCTTCAGAATAATCGGGACCCGAGTCATTTCCGTCACATCCTGAATGTACTCTCCGCCCTCTTCCCGGAGCTTAAACAGCTTCAGATACTTCTCCTTGTTGGTCAAACGCGACTCCGCCGCATCCGTCACGGGTACCTTGGAGTCGGATCGAGTTCGCTGAAGCGTGCCCGCATTGAGCGTGGGCCGGGCAGGCGATCCCGGCACGCTCTGCGTGGGGCGCTCCGCAAGAGAGGCTCCGGCCATGGCTTCCGTCATGTCAGACGCGTTGTCGTCCTCGTCATCGTCAAACAGAGCAGCCTCGTCATCGGCCGGAATCGTTCCCGTCACCGTCTGCTTGCGGGCCGCCTCCTCCCTCTCCCTCCTGGCCTTCTCTGCCGCCTCGACCTGGCGAGCAGCCGCCATGGCGTTCGTCATTCTCTGCGATGCGGCAGCCTTGGGCCGCTCATCCTCGGGCACATAGGCAGAGCTGGGCACGCCCTTCTCCCAGTAGAGCTCGAGCACTCGCTTCTCCTTTCTGAACTCGGCCTTCTTCAGAGGCAGCTGGTCACAGTGCACGCGCTTCTCAAAGCCCCATTCGGGAATGAGCACGTCAAACGCCGATTCGTACACGCACAGCACGATGCCTTCCGCAATGAGATCGCCATTGGCTTCCTGTCGCTTCTTGTCCATGGTGCGGCACGACTCGATATGAATGCTCTGCTCCTGCGCATTCTGAGCCGATTCCTTCTTGTTGTTGCAAGCATCCACCGTCTTGACCAGAGCATCCAGCTCGTCCGCGTACTCAATCTCGCCCTCCGACAAGACCGCCTCCAACTGACGGTGAACCATGATGTCGGCATATCGACGTGTGGGGCTCGTAAAGTGAGTGTACAGCGGCAGGTTCAGCGAGTAGTGCGGCCACAGCTGCTTTGGTGTCTTGCCCGCCACAAAGTACTTGCCCCTGTGCATGGCCTTGAGCACAACCGTCTCCATGCCCTTGCGCAGGTCGCCGTCTTCCACCTTGAACAGGCTGTTCTGGAGGGCACCGCTTCCAGAAGCGTCAATGTCGAACCCCAGCGCGTTCAGCCGCTCAACAGACGTCTGCAGTCGGCGCGGGTTGGGAGACGCCTGGCGCCGGAGCAGTGCCTTTTCGGGCAAGCCCTCGACCAGACGCTGAGCAACGTAGGCATTGGCCTTGTGCAGCAGCTCCTCCACCAGCTCAAGCGCCGGCGTAGAGTCGAAGATGTTGTCCTGCACAGGATTGTTCTCATCGTCCAGCTGCTGAAACAGGCGCAGCGGAGCAATGGCTTCGCCTCCGGCACCCAGACGCGTCTCGCGAAACTTTTGCGCCACCGCCTGGAGTATCTGCATCGTCTTGGCAGGAACAGCCCCATTGCCATACTCGGCCGGCTCCTCAATCGCCTGATCCATTTCCTTGAGACTAATCTTGCCCGCGCTCTTGATGATACTCTTGCCAACCCAGCCATCGCCGTCAGCGACAGAGCCATTGTTTGGATTGACGCCAAAGACAACAGACACGGTGAGGCGTTCCTCATCGGGCCCGAGAGAGCACACGTCATTGGCCAGCTTGGGCGGGAGCAGTGCGCAGAAGCGGTTGAGGAGTTGCACAGAAGTTCCGCGCTTCTTTGCCTCACGGTCGACGAGCGAGTTTGGCTTGACAAAGTGCGCAACATCTGGTACGTGAATACCAACCTCAATCTTGCCATCCGACCGAGACTTGACATGAATGGCATTTCCAAGCTCGGCACCTCCATTGAAGTCGACGGTAAACGTCTTCTCCTGGCGAAAGTCGCGGCGCGACGAGAACCCGGCTTCAGATCCCTCCCGCTCCTTGGCGATGGACCAGTCCTGCAATCCCACATTGCGCAGGACAGCGTCCGAGAACTCATCAGACGAAAAGTTGTTGTCGCGAAGCAGGGCATCCGTCTCCACCTTGAGATCGCCCATGCGTCCAAGCTGCTCGACAAGCGTGCCGAATGGATGCAAAGACGTAATGGGCCATCGCTTGATGCATGCGACAAAGATGCGGTCGGCATAGTCTTGATGCCTCTCGACGAAATCACGGGGCGCCTGTTCCGTGGGAATGGCGATGAGGGGCACACGCTTGTCCGTCGGCTTAAACCACACAATCTTGGGCTTCTCCTGCTGACGCGAATCATTGTGGCGATTGCTGGAACCGTCGCGGGCGGCACGCTCGGCCTCCTGCTTCTCCTTGGTAGCCTGGCTGCTGGGGCGGAGCAGGCCCAGGGTACCAGAAAACGTTTGTCCAGCAACACGCTCCACCACGGCCACAACGTGACCGGCGTACAGCGGTTTGGCTTCGTCACTAATCTCCTCCTCCTCGACGAGCAGGAGACTCTGCCCTTCTACTTCGACATCATCATTCTTCTTCTGCGTGGGTCGCTGCCGCAGGCTTCCACGTCTTCGAATGCCGCCCTCGGCCGGGGTGTTGCTGCTGTTGTCGTCATTGTTGCCAGATTTTTGACTGCCCTGGTTCGTGGAGCCGGAGCGAGTGTCTGTGATGTCCTTGCGTTTCTTCTTTTCTTCCTTTTCCCGCTTTTGAGACCACACCTCGTCCACGTCCAAGAGCTCAATGGCAACGAGGTCACCCTCCAATGCACGGTTGCGGTCTTTGCTGCCGCAAATGAAGATGTCGGCATCGAGGAGGCCATCTTGGGTGGTCACGTAGGCATCACTTCTGTTCTTCTTGTTGACGCGGAGCACGCCAGAGACCAGCTGTCCGTCACCAAGAAGGGCCGGGAGAGACGCCTGTGGGAGGTAGGGAGTAAACAATGTCTTTCTCTGCTGCTGCTGCTGCTGCTGCTGCTGCTGCGGCTGCGGCTGCGGCTGACCGCCCATCTGGCCAGCATGCTGCGAAGTCTGCAGTCCCTGAAAGTGCTGACCATTCAGTTGCGCAGCTTGCAAGGCTTGCAGCTGACTGAGTTGGATCGGATTCAACTGCTGACCATACATTTGAGGCATCATGAGCTGGCCCGGCAGCTGCAAAAGCGTGGGTTGCTGGTTGGGGTTGTACTGAAACGCGCCGATGGACGATGCAGACTGATTGACGGAACCCCTAGATCTATGACCAGGCTGGAAGACGGGAGCTTGGGCATTGACAGGACCATCTTGGCTCTGGCCCTGATTGCGCCAGTTGCCCTCAAAGTTCCTGGATCCGCTGCGCGCATGGCCACCACCACGGCGGAATTCACCATCTCCACCCGTGTTGAATGCACTCGAGCGCAGACCAGATCCCCCACGGCCGTTGACAGCCATGCTCTGGCTTCGTCCGTGTCCACCATGGCCCCTGTTGGAGCCCTGGGCGACGGAAATATCCAGTTGAGCCGATGCCGACGCCGGCTTGTTTTCATCGTCTGGCTTGTCAGAGCCCGACACGGAGGGCCCAGGGAACTGGAAAGCGCTCGTGGTACGTTTCTGCTGGGCAATCTCTGCAGCCTTTTTCGCGTCAGCCAAAGCAAGAGAATGGCGTCGCTGATGGCCGCCAGCAGGACCTCCGCGACCTGCTCGACCACCCGTGTTCTCTCGGGACTGCGCCTGGGGCGCTTCAAAATTGCCAAAAGCAGATCCAGAGGCACCAGATGACGGCGCAGGAGGAGGCCCCATGCCCATGTTGGGCATTGCCGACTGATTACGGCGATGTGAATGTGACTGGGTCGGAGGGGCCAGGGTCTGCTGTCCCATCTGATTGGGAAACTGGAAAGCATTACCCAAGGGCTGTAAAGGATTGAATGTGCCGTTGGGGCCAATGGCTTGCCCTGGAGGAAGCATGCCCATGTTGACATACTGCTGATGGGTAGCCTGGATCTGCTGTTGTTGCTGTTGCAACAGCTCGATTTGCTGCTGAATAGCCAATTGTTCCACTAGAAACAGAAACAAAAGGAATACAAGGTCAGTCCTCTAACGTCCAGGTTGCGCATGCAAAAAATCAATCAATCCATCAATCAATCAATCAACGACGACGACGACGACGACGACGACAACAACAAAGCTGCGTGGGATTTGCTCGTTGGGGAGCATTCCACCATACGTGGGCCCGTCTGGGGGGATGGGAAAGAAAGGATATTCAAAAGAGGCGACGCGGGCAGTTTGGGCAGTTTGTGCATGCATATCCATGGCAACAGACAGGTTCAAGAACGACTTACTTCCAGGATTGGCAAACATGCTCATCAACGGGGTCAGCTCCGAAGGGCTTCGCCGATGGGCAATGTGCAGTCTTCTTCCCGTAGGTCCATGGACACCGCCCGTCGGCTGCTGCTGCTGCTGCTGCTGCGACTGTTGTGGTTGTTGCTCCATCATGGGCAATTCAGAGAGACGCAGCAAGCAGTTGAAGGATGCAGGTTATCTTGAAGGCACGTCGAGCGCGGCCGGTCGATGCGGTGCAGGACCAAGGCGAGGCGTGTGGCAATCCGGTCTCGAGAGATAGGGGGCGAGTTTGTTTGGGGATTCGGGTGTTGGGTAGTCTTTTGTTTGTGTCGAATGTCTGTGGGCTCGGTGATTTGAGCGAGATGCAAATTCAAATTCCTGGCAGCTATTGAAAGCTTGGTCGAATGCTAGCCTGAGAGACAGGAAAGGGCGGTGCCACGACTATGCTGGTGCGGGAAGTCGATGGGCGTGGATGCCAAAAGGAGGGTGGATTGCGGCAGGTTTGCAAAAAAAAAAAAAAAAAAAAAAGACGAGCTCGAAGACGAGCCAAGGAGCGTGCAAACGAAGACGGGCGCGCAGTGGTGTGATGAATAGGTCAAAAGGGAGAGAAGGCGGTACGGGGTGAGGGGGATGGAGAGAAGGAGAAGAGGGGGGAAAGGCCCAGGTCTGAACAAGAGACTGTGATGGAGTGAAGATGACGGTTGGTGGTGGCGGTGGTGGTGGTGGTGGTGCACAATGGGAGGAGGAGACAGAGAGAGGAAGGTCTGGCTGGCAGCTTACCCGGGTCCAGGTGGCGCAAAGAGCTGGCTGGCTGCGTCGGCTGGGCTGGGGTCTGGCCGTCACTGGGACCTCCATTCACGAGCCAAGAGGGGGGGGCCAGGCCTTGGACTGGGACGGAAAGAAGGGGGTAGCCTGGGCTGGCGGCCGTCATGTCGGCAAGCACTCAGGCTCTGGGGCGGCGCGCCTTTCACAAAGCTGGCCACCATGGACCTCGATTCAGCCCGCAATCCATCATCCCATTATTACATCGCAACGGCGCTGGAACACGCGGCGGCCTAGCGTGCGAGCCCACAGCCCGGCAGAGTCAAAAGGCAATCCATGTAGGCATCCATGTGTCTGGCTAGCCCTGTTCTTGGGGGGGGGGTTGTTTTTTTTTTTTTTTTTTTGGTCAGTCGGATTGCATGGCAATTTTTTGAATTTTTTTTCAATGCGTTCTGGAAGCCCCGAGAGCACCTGCCATGCTTGTCGGTGTCTCTCGCCGGACACTGTCCGTGGCAGCGGCCCAGGCGCAACAGACCAAACTGTCCGGGACGTGGCCTCACCTGGGCTAGCAGTGGACTCGCTCCAGCGAGTACGTGACAGGCACAGCAGGCAGCACAGCAGGCAGGTGCAGGTGCAGCTGCGCTGGGTACGGCAGATGCGAATCGGCCTTGCTGAAACGGACCTTGGCATCGCAACACACTACCAGGAAGTAGGTAGGTTGGGTACTTCTTGGTAGGTACCTTAGGTACCTAAGTAGGTAGGTTTGGTACCTGGTACTTGGGTACTTGGGTACCTTGGCCAAGTACCTGCTCTTACCCAGGGTCCCTGCTCTACCCGGTGTGAATCGTGTGATGCTTCCTGGTCGGCGCTCCGAGCTCTGGCTCTTTTCTTGAGCCTGTTTGCCATGACCCAGGAGGGAGCTTCCTACATGGGGACAAGGTGGAGGACGGACAAGGTGGTCGCTGGCTGGGTCGAGCTCGTACGGACCAGGCCGGGCTCTCTTGTCCAGACTGGAAAGCATCCCAGCCGGTATCAGGTGCATGATGCAGGCAGAGATCAACGATGCTCCTGCTCATCCCCCGGGTCAGAAACAAGTCGGTGCCAAGTTCCAGCCTGTCTTCTTCCTTCCGTCCTTTTTCTTTTTTGGCACGTCTTTGCTCCGCGTTTGCCGGGCTGCGCCGCAACAAGGGACGGCAGATCAGCCTGTTCTGCAAACCCGCTTCTGGTTCGTCCACGCATCACGAGGTGAAAGCGGGGTGGTTGTTGCTGCAAGTTGCAGGTGACCTGTTGACAACGCGCACAGGCTCCGGTAAAACAAACACATGAAGACTGCAAGGCAAGTATTGTTGAATGTTGATGACACCAGGAGTTTATTACTAGATTGTTGTCTTGTGTCCAACAGCGTGGTCGTTCAGGGGGGTTGGCTTTTTATTTTTTTATTTTCATCGTTTCCTTTTTCCCTTTTTCCCTTTTTCCCTTTTGCCCTTTTGCCCTTTTGCCCTTCGTTCTTTCCTTGCTTCCTTCCTTCCTTCCTTCTCTTTTTTTTTTCACAGGCCGAGGTTGACATCTGACAGTCCCACACACACACACACACACACACACACACACACCACCACACACACACCACCCACTGTGCTGTACAGTAGAGACGTCCGACAGTACGGG
>AFQZ01000374.1:0-43148 GCA_000222935.2 Aciculosporium take MAFF-241224
CACTATAAAGCTTAACACTACCTTACTATTAATTACTTTTATAATTAAAGCCTATAGGTCTCTTATACTAGTTCTTGTTTAGGCTATCTCTTATCCTGCATTTATAGTAATTTATATAATAATTCTAATAAAAGCCTATACTTTTATTATTTCTATCTTTAAAATAACTTTTATTATTAATTCCTTTAGTAATTTTATTTTATTTTTTAGTTTTTCCTATACTATTACTACTCTAGGATTCTCTTCTTAATATTATATTTCTTCCTAGGTAGTGCCTTATTCTTTATTAGTTATAGATTTATATAAAAATTTATTAATTATTATACCCCTTATGCTGCTTACTCCTCTTATATAATATGCTATTATTAAGAAGGGTAATTAATAATAAGAAATCCGATTCTATGCTTCTTTTCTGTTTTAGGCGTAATACCGCGTTATATCCGCGGTGTTTTTAAGTTTTTATAGCTTTTTTTATTATCATATTAATATAATTATAATAGGTTTAAACAGTAGTATCAATTAAAAAATAAGGTAAGGATAATTTCTAATAAGGTCTTATAATAATATTAAAGGTTACCTACTTTATAGCTAATATAAATAGTTAGAGTTTTCTAGTCTTAGCCTATATAATTCTAGGACTTATATACTTTTATATTTTAAGGACTTTATAGTTAAAATAATATAATATTAAGATTTATATAGGATATATAAGACATAAGAGAATAGGAAAGAACTTGTTGCCGACACTGCGGATATAACGCAGTATTACGTCTAAAACGAAAAAGAAGCATAGAATTAAATTCCTTATTATTAATTACCCCCCTTAGTAATAGTATATTATATAAGAAAAGTAAGTAGTATAAAGGGTATAATAATTAATAAATTTTTATATAGATCTGTAACTAATAAAAGATAAGGCATTACCTAGGAAGAAATATAGTATTAAGAAGAGAATTCTAAAGTAATAATAGTATAAGAAAAATTAAAAAATAAAATAAAATTACTAAAGAAATTAATAATAAAAGTTATTTTAAAGGCAGAAATAATAAAAGTATAGGCTTTTATTAGATTTATTATATAAATTACTATAAATATAGGCAGGGAGATAAAATCGAAAAAAATTCGATCTAACACCGCGGATATAATGCAGTATTACGCCTAAAACGGAAAAAAAGCATGGAATTAGATTCCTTATTATTAATTACCTCCCCTAGTAATAGTATATTATATAAGGGAAGTAAGCAGCATAAGGGGCATAATAATTAATAAATTTTTATATAAATCCATAACTAATAAAGGATAAGGTACTACTTAAGAAGAAATATAGTATTAAGGAGAGAATCCTAAAGTAATAATAGTATAAGAAAAACTAAAGAATAAAATAAAATTACTAAAGGAATTAATAATAAAAGTTATTTTAAAGATAGAAATAATAAAAGTATAGGCTTTTATTAGAATTATTATATAAATTACTATAAATGCAGGAAGAGAGATAGCCTAAACAAGAACTAGTATAAGAGACCTATAGGCTTTAATTATAAAAGTAATTAATAGTAAGGTAGAAACCACAGTTAAAAAGGCAGTTAAGGAGGTAATAAAGGCTATTCCTAGGACTAAATTAGTAGTTAAGGGGACTTAGGTAACTATTATAGCTTATAGAGCTATAGGGCAGAATATAATAATCCCTTTAGCCTAAACAGAGGGTATAGCAATACTAGCCCACTATTACTAGAAAGTAATAGTAAAAGAAAATACTATTAATAAGGTAGTTAGAAACAGATTACTAGGGGAGATTATAAAGGCAGTAAATAGTGCTATTAACATAAAGGAGATAGTAGTAGCATGCTAACTATAAAATAAAGATATAATTATTATATTTACTAAAGTAGGGAGGAAATAAAAGGAAAACACAGCCTAAGTAAGAGTTACCTTTAAACCTAAGGTAAAAGTAAATAAGAAGATGTTTAGTGTAATTATTAAGGGATTCCTAATATAATTAACAAACCATATTATAACTAAGAATATAAGGAAGAACATTAAAAAGGAGAATAGTTTAAACATAGTAAAGATAATAGTATAAAAGCTAAAGGGAATAATAATAAGGGCACTACTAGTAGTTAGTATTAAGGGCACTAAGATAGTAAACCACTTATGCTATAGGGGAATAGTATACTAAGCAGAGATTTTTAATGCTAAGCTATATAATAAGATAATTTACCTAAAGTAATATTATAACTACTATAAGATTAGGTATATTACTAGGCACTATAAGGAGGAAGTAAGATATAGTAGGTATACTACCGGAAAACACCTTAAGGGAGAGAGGACTTGCCTAATATTAATAAGTAAGGTATGGGAGAGATGCTTAAATTATATAGGGGTATATCTAGTATAGTCTTAGCTATACTTAGTAAGTAATAATAAATAATAGCAGGCCAGGGAGGCTTATGCTATAAGACTGCTATTCTTTTGCGGCTATTGGTTAGAGGTTATAATAGCTACTATAAGTAAGGGTTATTATAAAGAAAAGACTAGGGGACTAACAGAGAGGCAGTTAAGAGGAAGGAGCATATAACTAAGGGGCCTTTCTGTAAGATAAACCTATAAGCTATATTTAGGACAATAGAGACCAGTAAAGGAAGGCATAATACTAGCCTTTTTATAACTAACTAAAGGGCAAAACAATACCAGAGCCAGCCTAACCAGGGTGCTCTAAAGCATATAATAAAGTATATAATTAAGGTTATATACTAGAATACACAGAAAAAAAGCAATTTAGTATATCTAGCATTAGGGCATAGCATTAGCCCTAAGGTAATAGCTATTTAAGAACCAGGAGGTTATAATAATATACTACTAAATTTATCTTAAGGGCACTATATATTAGCAATATATAGGAAAAAAATAGTAATTTATATATATTAAAAGGTTAAGATAGGACTTTAAACTATAAAAAGAGAAAAAAGATTAGTATAGTATTAAGCTATATAAAGTAAAGGTATATAATATTTATTTCCCGGCTTATAAAAGAGAGTAGTAAACGCCTTTATAATACTTTACTAATACCTAGGCAAAGGGCTAGAGTGTGTTTATAAGGGACTTTAACTAACATCACCCCTTATAGGACAGATTTAGCCGAACCTCTTAAGGGTATAATAAGATATTAGAATTTATAATAAGGTAGTAACTTAGCCTAGCTATGCCGTTTAGGGAAGTAATAAGGAGAGAATATAGCAGTAAAGATAGCACTATTAACTATATATAGACCACTTATAATATTAGTATTAAATTCATTAGGCTAGTAAAAATCGCCAGATCTAACTATATACCTTAGCTTATTAGTATTAGAATAAGTAAGGAATTAAGCAATAGCCTAGGGTTAGTTTAGGGTTAAAGAACAGCAGATAAGAACCTTATTATAGCAAAGGCTTTAAACAGGCTTAGAAAGGAGGGGTTAGAGCTCCTGCTATATAACTAGTAGGAAATTAATAACTATATATAATAGCTTACCTAACAGCTTATAGAGATAGCTAATATAGCAGCACCTAAATAACCTTAAGAGCACAGTAAACTATAGCCTTAGTAAAATAAAAGGGTAAAGAATATAATAGTAAAGGTAAGACATACTAATAAGCAGTAGTAGTAATAACAGACATAGGAATCATAGCAGGCCTTAACAGAAGCTATAGAAAAACAGGATTATATTATCTTAAAGGAGAAGAAAAGCAGTTAGTAATAAGTAGTTAGTAAGTTATTTAGGTCTAAAAGTAGCCTTTAAACCCTAAAGCGCTAGGCCTAGCTATAAAGTGGACTTCCTTTTAAGATACAACAGGTCCTACTACTAACTTAGCTAGGAGATAACAGTAGGAAGGAGATAGTAAAGGTTATATATAAGGGTAAGGCAAAGGTATTTATAAAGAGGTTCTTTTCTTTATTTATAGCTAGGGCTTTAGGTCTATAGATAAAGGTAGAGATAAGATACTATAGTAATAATTAGGTAGTTTCTGTATTTATAAAGGAGGAAATTAGAGAAGTTATAAAAAATATAATAAGTTAAAAAGCCCTAGGGCCAGATAAGCTACTAATGGGTTTCCTTAAGCTATATAAAACAGCCCTAATATTATGTTTAATATACCTTATAAATACATACTATAGTTTAGGACACTATCCGGCCTTCTTCTAGTAAGCAAAGGTAGTAGTTTTATATAAACCTAGGAAAACCCCTAAGGAGTTAGGCAGACCAGGGGGGTAAAGGCCAATATTACTATTAAATATAATAGGAAAAGTAATTAAGGGAGCTATTATAAGGAGGATTACTATTATAATAAAGAAAGGCTATATACTACTAGATATATAAATAGGCAATAGGGCTGGCAGGTTAACAGAAGTAGCAATAAGTATACTAAAAGAGGTTATAAGAATAGCATAGCATTACTAGGGAATAGTATTATTACTATAGCTAGATATTACTAGGGCATTTAATACTATTAGCTATAAACAATTAATCTGCACTATAAAGGAGTTAGGACTGCTAGGGTAAATAGCTAAATAGGTATAGGGCTTTATATTAAAAAAAAGAGCATAGTTAGCGTTTAATAAACATATTACTAAGGAAATCTAAGTTACTATAGGGGTTCTATAAGGGTTGCTAGCGTCTTCTATCCTCTTTTTGCTTTATATTATACTACTATATTAAAGACTAGTAGCAGTGGAATTAATATTAATGTTAGGGTTCTTAGATAATATAAATATTATAGTATATAGAAAAACAGCAGAAAAAACTAAAGTATAACTAAAAAGAGCCTAGAGAATATATAAGAAGTAGTTCAAGGAGTATAGGCTAAGGTTTAACCTAGGAAAGAGTAAGCTAATGCACTTTATAAGGAAGAGGCAGGCAATTATAATAATAATCTAACTTAAAAGAATAATAATACAACCAATATAATTAGTGCGATTCCTAGGGGTTTGGATTTCCTAGAAGCTTTATTAGTTAACCTATATAGAGAAGGTAAATACTAAATTGTTATAGCAAAAGTTAGCACTTATAGCGCTAGCTGTATTTATATAAAGATACTAACTAGAGTATGCAATATCTCTTTATATATAGGTAATAAGAAGCATAATAGCTTATAAAGCTAGGATATACTATACTTATAGTAAGTTAGAAGGGGTAGTATAAGGGATAGTAAAGGCATTTATAAGGGAATAGAATAAATGCTTAAGGCAGGTTATAAAGGTATATAAGGCAATACTAGTAATACTCTTAGAGATAAAAGCAGTAGTACTACTAGTGGATTTATACCTTAATTATATTAAGTAACAATTCTACTAAAGACTTAAGAATAGTAGTATAAGTAAGAAGATATAATAGGCATATAATTTAATAGTATTACAGCTATAATGCTAAGAAAGAGGCTGCTAATGCAACTACTATAAGGCGTTTTCTAATGCCCCCCCCCCCCCTCCCTAGTAGCCTTATAGCTAGATAGAAATTAGAGAGGGAGTAAGAAAACAGTGGATATAGCAGAGGCATAAGGCTTAAGTAAGAAGAGAACAGGTAAAAGCAATAGTAGTAAATAAGGAACCTAACTTTAAAAGTATAAAAAAAATAGTAAGGCTTTATAACAGCCTACTAAAGCATAAATCTACAGCCTTAATATAGCTTTAAATAGAAAAAATAAGGCTAAATACCTTCCTTTATAACAAATAGGTGCCTAAGGTAATATTACTAATATGTTAATACTAGGAAGGAGATAAGAATATTTACTACCTTATCCTACTATGCTTAGAATATAACTATTTAAGGCTAATCCTAGTAGTGCCTATAATAAGAGACCTGTAGGAACTTAGGGCAGTACTTAATAATAAAAAGCTAGTACTAAATATTATAAAGTAGGTGCTCTTAACTAAGTAACTTTAGTAGTATAAGTTAGCAGAGGAGCTTTATAAGGTATAGCAGATATATAATATTAAGGCTAAGAAAGAGACTAAAGGTAAAGGAAATAATAAAATAAAGAAGGAAGAGCTAGATTAGGAGGGGAGGTGCTTATAGGGGGCTTTTACTAATATACTAACCTTTTATATAAAGCATAACCATACTTCTGTTATTATCTATAGTTCTAGAGAACTGGCAGATATTTTATACTAATAGTTAAAAATAATAAAGACTTTATATTAAAGGCTTAGCAGGAGCTATATAGAAGAATATGGGTTTTCTCCCCTATTTTAGGGTTTTTCTTATATTAAGAAGTTAGTTGATGAACTAGTTAGTGGCTCTAGCTACCTAGCGTACATGAATAATATAGGCAGGGAGATAGCTTAAATAAGAACTAGTATAGGAGGCTTATAGGCTTTAATTATAAAAACAGTTAATAGTAAGGTAGAAACTATAGTTAAAAAGGTAGTTAAGGAGGTAATAAAGGCTATTTCTAGGATTAAAATAGTAGTTAACGGGACTTAGGTAATTATTATAGCTTATAAAGTTATAAGGCAGAATATAAATCTCTTTAGCCTAAATAAAAGGCATAGTAATACTAGCCTGCTACTACTAGAAAGTAATAGTAAAAGAAAATACTATTAGTAAGGTAGTTAAAAATAAATTACTAAGGGAGATTATAAAGGTAGTAAATAGTATTATTAGTATAAAGAAGGTAATAGTAGTATACTAACTATAGAGTAGAGATATAGTTATTATATTTACTAAAGCAGGAAGGAAATAAAAGGAAAACATAGCCTAAGTAAGAGTTACCTTTAGACCTAAGGCAGAAGTAAATAGGAAGATGTTTAGTATAATTATTAAGGGATTTCTAATATAATTAATAAACCACATTATAACTAAAAATATAAGAAAGAATATTAAAAAGGAAAATAGTTTAAACATAATAAAGATAATAGTACAGAAGCTAAAGGGAATAGTAATAAGAGTACTACTAGTAGTTAATATTAAGGGCACTAAGGTTGTAAACTGCTTATGCTATAGGGGAATAGTATACTAAGCAGAGATTTTTAATGCTAAGCTATATAATAAAATAATCTACTTAAAGCAATATTATAATTACTATAAGATTAGATATATTACTAGGTTCTATAAAAAAAAGCAAGATATAGTAGGTATACTACTAAAAAACACCCTAAGAAAGAGAGGACTTGCTTAATATTAATAGGTAAGGTATAGGAGAAATAATTAAATTATACAGAAGTATATCTAGTATAGTCTTAGCTATATTTAGTAAGTAATAATAAATAGCAGCAGGCTAGGAAGGCTTATACTATAAGGCTACTGTTTTTTTATAGCTATTAGTTAGAGGTCGTAATAGCTATTATAGGTAAGGGTTATTATAAAGAAAAGACCAGGGGACTAATAGAGAGGTAGCTAAAAAAAAGAAGCATATAACTAAGGGGCCTATTTATAAGATAAATCTATAAGCTATAATTAAAACGGCAGAGACTAGTAAAGGAAGGCATAATACTAGCCTTTCTATAACTAACTAAAAAGCAAAATAATACTAAAGCCAGCCTAACTAGAGTGCTCTAAAGCATATAATAAAGTATATAATTAAGGTTATATACTAGAATATATAAAAGAAAAGCAATTTAGTATATTTAGTATTAGGGTATAGCATTAGCCCTAAGGTAATAGCTATTTAAAAACTAAAAGGTTATAATAATATACTACTAAATCTATCTTAAAAGCACTATATATTAGTAATATATAGCAGAAGAATAGTAATTTATATATATTAAAAGGTTAAGATAGGACTTTAAATTATAAAGAGGGAGGAGGATTAGTATAGTATTAAGCTATATAAAGTAAAGGTATATAATATCTATTTTCTAGCTTATAAAAGAGAGTAGTAAACGCCTTTATAATACTTTACTAATGCCTAGGCAAAGGGCTAGAGTGTATTTATATGGGACTTTAACTAATACTACTCTTTATAAGATAAATTTAGCTAAACCTCTTAAAGGTATAATAAGATATTAGAATTTATAATAAGGTAGTAACTTAGCCTAGCTATGCTGTTTAGGGAAGTAATAAGGATAGAATATAGTAGTAGGAACAGTACTATTAACTATATATAAACTACTTATAACATTGGTGTTAAATTCATTAGGCTAGTAGAAATCGCCAGATCTAACTATATGCCTTAGCTTATTAGTATTAGGATAAATAAGGAATTAAGTAATAGCCTAGGGTTAGTTTAGGGTTAGAGAATAGTAAATAAGAACCTTATTATAGCAAAGGCTTTAAATAGACTTAGAAAGAAGGGATTAGAGCTCCTGCTATATAACTAGCAGGAAATTAATAATTATGTATAATAGCTTACCTAATAGCTTATAGAGATAGCTAATATAGCAGCATCTAAATAACCTTAAGAGTGTAGTAAACCATAGCCTTAGTAAAATAAAAGAGTAAAAGATATAATAATAAAGGCAAGACGTGCTAATAGGCAGTAGTAGTAATAATAAACATAGGAATTATAGTAGGCCTTAATAAAAGCAATAGAAAAACAGGATTATATTATCTTAAAAAAAAAGAGAAGTAGTTAGTAATAGGTAGTTAGTAAGTTATTTAGGTTAAAAGGAAGCCTCTAAACCCTAAAGCGCTAAGCTTAGCTATGAAGTGGACTTTCTCTTAAGATATAACAGGTCTTACTACTAACTTAGCTAGGAAATAATAGTAGGGAGGAGATAGTAAAGGTTATATATAAGTGTAAGGCAAAGGCATTTATAGAGAGGTTTTTTCCTTTATTTACAGCTAGGGCTCTAGGTCTAGAGATAAAGGCAGAGATAAAATACTATAGTAATAATTAGATAGTTCCTGTGTTTATAGAGGAGGAAATTAGAGAAGTTATAAAAAATATAGTAAGTTAAAAAGCCCTAGGGCTAGATAAGCTGCTAATAGGTTTCCTTAAGCTATATAGAGCAACCCTAGTATTATGTTTAATATACCTTATAAATACATGCTATGGTTTAGGATACTATCTGGCCTTCTTTTAGTAAGTAAAGGTAGTAGTTTTATATA
The DNA here is from genome assembly GCA_000222935.2 of Aciculosporium take MAFF-241224. Lineage (NCBI taxonomy): Eukaryota > Fungi > Ascomycota > Sordariomycetes > Hypocreales > Clavicipitaceae > Aciculosporium > Aciculosporium take. Next base: position 9,026 of record AFQZ01000374.1, read on the forward strand.
AACCTAGGAAAACCCCTAAGGAGTTAGGCAGACTAGGAGGGTAAAGGCTAATATTACTATTAAATATACTAGGAAAAGTAATTAAGGGAGCTATTATAAGGAGGATTACTACTATAGTAAAGGAGGGCTATATACTACTAGATATACAAATAGGTAATAGGGCTGGTAGGTTAATAAAGATAGTACTAAGCATGCTAAAAGAGGTTATAAAAATAGCATAGCATTACTAGGGGATAGTATTATTATTATAGCTAGATATTACTAGGGCATTTAATACTATTAGCTATAAATAGCTAATTTATACTATAAAGGAGTTAGGACTGCCAGGGTAGATAGCTAGATAGGCATAGGGTTTTACGTTAGAAAGAAGAGCATAACTAGTGTTTAATAGGCATATTACTAAGGAAATCTAAGTTACTATAGGGGTTTTATAAGAGTTGCTAGTATCTCTTATTCTCTTTCTACTTTATATTATACTACTATATTAAAGACTAGCAGCAGCGGAATTAATATTAACATTAGGGTTCTGAAATAATATAAATATTATAATATATAGAAAAATAGCAAAAGAAACTAAAATATAACTAGAAAGAGCTTAGAGGATATATAAGGAGTAGTTAAAGAAGTATAGGCTAAGGTTTAACCTAGGGAAAAGCAAGCTATTATACTTTATAAGGAAGAGGCAGGCAATTATAATAATAATCTAACTTAAAAGAATAACAATATAACCGACATAATTAGCATAATTCCTAGGGGTTTAGATTTACTAGAAGCTTTATTAGTTAACTTATATAAAGAAGGTAAATGCTAAATTGTTATAGCAGAAGTTAGCACTTATAGCACTAGCTGTATTTATATAGAAATGCTAACTAAAGTGTATAAGATCCCTTTATATATAGGTAATAAGAAGCATAATAGCCTATAAAGCCAGAATATACTATACCTACAGTAAGTTAAAAGGAATAGCACAGGGGGTAGTAAAGGCATTTATAAGGGAATAAAATAAATGCTTAAGGCAGGTTATAAAAGCATATAAGGCAATGCTAGTAACACTCTTAAAGGTAAAAGCAGTAGTGCTGCTAGTAGATCTATACCTTAATTATATTAAGTAATGATTTTACTAAAGACTTAAGGATAATAGTATAGGTAAGAAGATATAACAGGTATATAATTTAATAGTATTATAGCTATAATACTAAGGATGAGGCTGCTAATACAATTACTATAAGGCGTTTCCTAATGCCCCCCTCCCCCTCCCTAGCAGCCTTATAGCTAGATGAAAATTAAAAAAGGAGTAGGAAAAATAGTAGATATAGCAGAGGCATAAGGCTTAGGTAAGAAGAGGACAGGCAAAAATAATAGTAGTAAATAAGGAACCTAACTTTAAAAGTATAAAAAAGATAGTAAGGCTTTATAATAGCCTACTAAAGCATAAATCTACAGCCTTAGTATAGCTTTAAACAGAGAAAATAGGGCTAAATACCTTTCTTTATAATAAATAGGTGCCTAAGGTAATATTACTAATATATTAATACTAGGGAGGAGATAAGAATATCTACTACTTTATCCTTTTATGCCTAGAATATAACTATTTAAGGCTAATCCTAATAGTGCCTATAATAAGAGACCCACGGGAGCTTAAGGCAGTGCTTAATAATAAAAAGCTAGTACTAAATATTATAAAGTAGGTGCTCTTAACTAAGTAACTTTAGTAGTACAGGTTAGCAGAGGAGCTTTATAAGACATAGTAAATATATAATATTAAGGTTAAGAAAGGGACTAAAGGTAATAAAAACAACAGAATAAAGGAGGAAGAGCCAGATTAGGAGAAGAGGTGCTTATAGGGGGTTTTTACTAATATACTAACCTTTTATATAAAGCATAACTATACTTTTATTATTGTCTGTAGTTTCGGGGGAACTGGTAGATATCTTATACTAATAGTTAAAAACAATAAAGACTTTATATTAAAGGCTTAGCAGGAGCTATATAAAAGAATATGGGTTTTCTCCCCTATTTTAGGGTTTTTCCTATATTAAGAAGTTAGTCGATAAACTAGATAGTGGCTCTAGCTACCTAGCGTACATGAATAATAATAAGATTTATATAGTATAGAATTCTTTAGTAGTTTATTTTATAGAAAACCTCTAGGTTTAGGCTTTATTAGTAAGAAGAGTTATTATACTTATAATAGCTATTATAAGGTTAGTTTATATAGTATTAGTATAATAGTTATTAAAAAGACAGATAAATATACAGTTTTTAGCTATAAATTTATATAAAATTACTTTTATACTTAAGCTTATAATACTAAAACTAGACCTAGCTTAAATGCTAATTAACTGCTTACTTAAAGAACTTTAGGACTTTATATTCTTGTTTAATAAAGATAAGGTAAATAAGTTATTACCTTACTAGGAAAGCACTAATTACTATATTTAGCTATAAAGGAACCTTAATAGATTAATACCTAACCTTTTATAGGCATTATTTTATAATATACCTTAGAAGTAGCTCTTAAAAATATAAAAGTAAATAGTTAATCTTATAGATAAAGGTTAGATTTATATTAGCTTATTCTTAGCTAAGGCTCTAGGCTTACTAGTAAAAAAAGCAGGAGGAGGTTAGTGATTTTATATTAATTATTATATATTAAATAAAGTTATAAATTAAAATAAGTACTCTCTTTTATTATTTAAGAAAACTTTTTACTCTTTAGCTAAAGTAAGATATTTTATAAAGCTAGATATTTAAGCTGCCTTTTATTAACTTTATACAGCTAAAGGTAATACGTATCTAACTATATTTTAAACTAGGTTTAAACTCTTTAAGTAGCTAGTTTACTTATTTAGCTTAGCTAGGGTACTTACTTTATTTTAATATTATATTAATAATACACTAAGGGATATATTAAGGGACTTTATAACTATATACCTAAATAATATCTTAATTTATATTAAAGGCTTTAAAAAAGATTATATAAAAAAGGTATAAGAGGTCTTATACTAGCTATAGCTTACTAGACTAAACTTAAATATTAATAAGTATACCTTTATAGTTTAAGAGGTTAAATATCTAAGTTTTATTGTAAAGGCTAGTAAAGCTATTTAGCCTAACCTAGAAAAGATTATAGCTATTAGGGACTAGGAGTCCCTTTAAATAGTATATAGTATATAAAGTTTCTTAAGTTTTATAAATTTTTACTAGGATTTTATTAATAATTTTTTAGAGTTAGCTAGCTCTCTTACTAATCTTATAAAAAAGAGCGCTAAGTTTTTATAGTTCTTAGATTATAAATAGGTATTTTAGGCACTAAAGATAGCTTTTATATCTTCTTTAATCCTAGTATAATAGGACCTTAAGCTAGATATACTTATCAAGGCTAACTTATTAAGGGAGGTAATAGGGGAATGCCTTTTATAATATAATTTAAAGGGAGTTTAGTGGCCTATAGTATACTACTTAGTATAATTATTAGCTATAAAGCAGAATTATACTATTTATAATAAATAAATGTTAGATCTGAAAAAGACGCCAACACCGCGGATACGATGCGGTATTACGCCTAAAACGAAAAAGAAGCATAGAATCGGATTCCTTATTATTAATTACCCCCCTAGTAATAGCATATTACATAAGGGGAGTAAGCAGCATAAGTGGTATAATAATTAAAGAATTTTTATATTATTATTTATGTACGCTAGGTAGCTAGAGCCACTATCTAGTTTATCAACTAACTTCTTAATATAGGAAAAACCCTAAAATAGGGAAGAAAACCTATATTCTTCTATATAGCTCCTGCTAAGCCTCTAATATAAAGTCTTTATTGTTTTTAACTATTAGTGTTACGTAGTAGTATCGTTACGTAGTTGGTTGGAAGCAACTGTAAAGCTGTCATTAACGTTATTATAAAGGGGTTATTAAACGCACCTGTATATACTACTATTAAGTTATATAGTTAAGTGCATTCTGTGTAAGTTATTGTTTCTTTCTTCTCTTACTAGCTACGTAACAAATCCGTCCTATATAGGTGGGGATCCGACATTGCAGATTATCCTGTAATAAGTGCCCCTCCCTTAAAGATAACCGTCCTAGTTATCCTCTGGATCCATTTAAGCTAGTATTAATATATATAAAGAAAACTTTTATCTGTAAAAAAAAGCAATTTAATCTGTGAAGTATCCTCCCTGTATTAGTCTGTTTGCATTTAATCTGCTAGAAACATTACTTAATAGTAGTAACTAATCTAATAATAACTACTTATAAAATTTAAAGATAAATGAACATCTTAGTCTAAGCGAAATAAACTATAATAAAAGGAAATTCAATCTGGGTAGTGTAAACCTTGGATTGATAAAATCGATTTTTACTCTAAAGCTATAGAGGAAACTTATGCTAATTAACAATTTTAGTCCTAGATTTGGCATAACATCTGCGGTTACTATGAAGTGACCTTAGATGTTTTTTCCTCTTATAATTCCTAGAATATAGAAGTTAAAAGTGGCCTTTTCCGTAATAATAAAGGCCAAAGCTACTTCTATTACCGGTTTTGGGTCTTACTTTTCCTACTTTACATTCGTCCTATGTTACTAGAGCCACTATTTGTCAGCTAAAATCGACGATATTCTGGTGTCTATATAGATTATATAGTCAGGTCCCTTATTATAAAATTAAATCGGCATTTTAAGGAAGGTATTTATTTGCTTCCTTCTCTTAATATTAATCTCTTATAGTCTGGATACTACCTTAATTACCTAGTCTTCTTACAGACCTCCTGTTAAAATTAGCTTATTTAAACTCTAAGTCGCAGTGTCTTATATAACGTTAACTCTAGTTATAAAAGCTTTAATAATTTCCTTTTCTTCCTTAGGCTCTTTCTGCCTTCTTCTATTAAAAGCCTTTATTTTGCTAATCTTTGTAGTTAAAGAGGTAGGATTCTCCTAGTTTAAGTCTCCCTCCTCTACTATATAAAAAGCGCTAATAAAATTAGATTTAACCTCCCCTTTATTAGAGTTGTAGTTAAACGTTAGGTATACTTTGCTACCTTCTGTAGTAAAGTACATATTTATAAAGTTAGACTTATTATGTTTATTATCCTTTAACAGACTTCCTTCTCTAGCTAAATAATATCTAGAGTCTGCTAAATACTACTCCTACTCTTTAGTATTAGGATTATTATTTAAAACTTTAACTTTATAGGGTTCCCGGTTTAAACGCTTCTATTACCTAAATTATTTTAGGCAGAATCAATCCCCTTAGTAAGGGTTTTATTGCCATCTGGATTAATTTCCTCTTTAATCTTCTTCCTTTAAGGATCTCTCTTTTCCTTTATCATCTCCTTAAGATTTATCTTCTTAGCTACAGGCCCTGCCTTTCTTAGTCTAAGGGTCTGCTTCCTTTTTTACAGGGTTCTTTTTTCTAACTTCTAGTTAGCATAGTCTGTTGTTATTATGCTACTAGGACCTTTAAGGTTAATTCTAGTCCTGCTGTAGTTTATTTTAATAAACCCATTCCTAGTATAGAACTAGCAGCCTTCTTTAGTCTCCCTAATTATAATTTCTTAGGCTGCTTAATCTCTCTTTAATACATATATAGTAGGGATATTATTACTAAAAGTTATTCTATTAAAAACAGTCTCCTTTCCTCTGGTTATAATTCTTATAATAGCAATTCTAGTAGGCCTCTACTCTTTTACCCTTGGATTTATTTAAGTCTAAGGATTTATTATTATAAAGGTAGGCTTTTACTATTCTTTTAATCTTTTCCTAGTAATAGGACTTTTATTACTCCTTTATTTCTTAACATAAATCGCAGCGTTTTCCGTCTACTATATTAAGGTATTTGTTGTGCTTTATGCCCTTAGTTAGATCTAGGCATAGCTTTTTTAGCTTAGGACATAATTTTATCCTAAAGCATACTAAAAGCTATAGATTTATTATCTCTTTATTTGCTTTAGTATACTAAAAGATTTAAGCTATAAAGTCCTAAATAAAGACACTATTTATAACATTTTTTAGGTATATTTAGCCTGCTTAAGCTTTATTACTATATTCTCTGTCCTTATATAGAATTCTTCTTATACTACCTTAATAATACTATTAATGCTAGTGAAAATCCGTTCCTTTTCGGATTTATCTAAGTGTTATTAGTACTAGGTTATTACTTCTTTATAGAATAATTACTAAATATTATAAAGTAATACCTCCTTCTGGTTTAGTAGTACTTTAAATAGGTGTTTTTTTACTACTTAAATCTAAAGCTTAGGGTCTGAAAAGACAGTGGTTTTTCCTTTATAAAATATAAATTTATTCTCTGTGTCTACTGCATTTGGTTTTAGGTCCAGAAGTTTAATGTTCTAAATCTTCTAGGTTAAACTTACTAACCCTTCCTCTCTAAGTGCCCTTTTAGGCTCGGAATCTTATCCTAGGTTACGTCCTAGTTAAAAGGTATTGCGTTCCTAGTATCCTAGTGTTTAACTTAGCTAGTAATTATAAGGCTCTTTAGTATAGTAGTAACTATCTCTGTAACCACCTGCTTTATTACTATAACCATCTGCTCTGTAGCTATATTTACTTTCTTATTATAGGAAAGTTAGAGGTGGATTTATATGTTGTCCTATGTTACTATTTCTGGAAGGTCCTTTTATATACCTGTTACCTTATTATGTAAGTAAATATAGTAGTATTTAGGAGTATTAGTATTATTAAGCACTAATATGGTATGTCTCCCTCTGTTTATAACCTTTATACTTCTTAGAGTCTTATCTTTACTATTAGTATTTTATTATTAATAGGGTATAATTTTATATATTCCCTAACGGAAAACCTTATTAAGGTGCTGATGTTATTACTTAAGAATTTTGAGGAGCACCTCCTTATCTAACGTTTAGTAAACTAAAGGTTTGTGTGTCCCTAGGGGGAAAACCTTATTAGGGTGCTAATATTATTACCTAAGGATTTAATAAAGCGCCTCCTTATCTAGCGGTTGGTTTATACTATGAAATTCCTGCTTATTATAAAGACTTATATCTCTTTACTAGGGGAAACTGTTAAGCTTAGTTTAAAACTGCATAAGGTGGGTTAAAAGAGGTCCTAGTATTATTAAGATAACTTATATATTTAAACTCCTGTTGTAATTTAGGTGAATTCTAATTATACAGTGAGAGGTCTATTACTTCTAGTTAGTGAGATTTACTAGTACTAGTATAACCTTATATAAACCCTATTACTTCTCTAAAGTTGCTTGTCTTAATTAGGTAATCTTAAAACCTTGTTAGCTTAGGTATTATAACCGTTGTTTTACCCCTTTACTAACCGGAATTCTAACTAATTTGCTCTAGTAGGGTAGGTCCGGTCTGCTAAGGGTTTGGTTGCTAAGTTATATTAGCTCCTGTTATTATTAGTTTAAATGGTTCCTATGTAATTAGCGCTGTGTTTAACTGTTGGTTCTAGCGACCTGCTTATATCCAGTTTATAAAGGCCATTATAATTTAGTTTGACTCCCTTATTTACAAAGTAAGGCCAACCAGAGTAATAAAGATATTATCTTAGGTTTCTATTATTTATTATTAGAAGTTGGTTTCTATAGGGTAAGCAAGGTTTTTTTTGATTTATATCTATAACTTCTGCATTTCCCTTATTACTTTATACACTTCCTCCTGTGTTTTAGCTGCTTCCTTAATGCTTTATAGGATTTTATAAGCTAAGGTATTACTAATAGTATTCTTAGTTTTAGGTTCTGGCTTATGCCCTGCTGTAATATTAAACGGTTTCTTAGTATCCGTTAAATCCTAGTGTACTTATCTCCCCTTACTAGTTTTAGGGGGTTATAGGTCCCTAGGAGATTGTAACTTTCTAGCTAACTACTCTTTCTTTCTTTTAGGCATAATAGGATTCTCTGTTATTAGAAGACCTTTTACCCCTTATATAGTCTTATTTATTATCTCATCTGGATTAGTTAAATCTTTAGGTATTATAAACCCTCCTGTACATATTAACATAATAAGGTTCCCTATTTCTCTGTAGTCTTTATTATTTTAAAAGTCTATATAGGTAGAAGACTTATAGTAGACTAACTTATTGCTTCCTGTAGATTCTTTACTAGATACTGGATTCTGCTTTAGTAGTAATATAAGTTATATAATAACAGCTAGTTATTTTTATTGTCTCCTGCTAAATAAAGCTATTTCTTATGTCTTATTGCCTTTTAAGGTCTCCTTAGGGTTATTGTTTAGATTAGGACTAGAAACTATAGTTAGAATAATATCCCTAATGCTTGATGGTTTTATAAGTTAAGAAGCCTCTGGTTCTTTAATGGGTGTAATAATAAGCGAGGTTTCTGGCTCTTTAAGAGGTATTATAGCTGTTAAAGTCTCTGGTTCTAAGAGAGGTATAGTCCTAGGTAGGGTGGTTTTAATCCTTAATAATATTACCTTAGGTTTAGTTGCTAATAGTTTAAGAAGCCCTTCCTTCTTAGCCTTTTTCAGTGTTTTTTATGCTAGAATTAGTTCTTCTCTAAAGTATAAGTAATGTATAGGAACTAGGTTAACTGGTTATAGCGGTTTTATAGTCTAGTAAAGCTTTCCTTCTTAGAATTCGTAACTTCTTAGGCAGGAAAGGTCCTTAACCTTATTATTAGTAGTTACTAGTCTTCCTCTAGGACTAAGAGGGTTAGGATTTTGCTTAAGGTATTTATAAAGCTTGTAAACACAGTAAAGCTCTCCCTTAGTAATAGTTATAATATATAATTAGTGGTTGTCTAATTCCTAGCGCTGACTTGTTAATTTAGACATGAGTTTTATTAAATTCTTCTTACCTCTTAGCTTATAGCCTTGCTATAGGTAGTAAATCTAACGTTTTAGTATACTACCTTGCTTATTAATAATAGTAACCCTAACTCTTTAGCTGTTATAGTCTTACTAGTTAGGACCTAGTAATCCAGTAATTTAACTTAATATGTCTTACTAACTAAAAGCAGTAAGTCCTTAATTTTTGGTTAAAACCTTGTATAAAGGACGCAAGCAATTGCTACTAGTTATTACATAGTAGTATTGTTATATAGTTAGTTAGAAGCAACCATAAAGCTGTCATTAATGTTATTATAAAGGGGTTATTAAATGCACCTATATATACTACTATTAAGTCATATAGTTAAGTGCATTCTGTGTAAGTTGTTGTTTCTTTCTTCTCTTACTAGCTGCATAACGAATCCGTCCTATATAGGTGGGGATCTAACATTGCGGATTATCCTGTAACAATTAGTATGAAATATCTGCTAGTTCCCCTGGAACTGCAGATAATAATAAAAGTATGGTTATGCTTTATATAAAAAGTTAGTATATTAATAAAAACCCCCTATAAGCACCTCCCCTTTTAATCTAGCTCTTCCTCCTTTATTTTATTATTTCTATTGCCTTTAGTCCCTTTTTTAACCTTCATATTATGTATTTGCTATACCTTATAGAGCTCCTCTGCTAATTTATACTACTAAAGTTACCTAGTTAAGAGCACCTACTTTATAATATTTAGTGCTAGCTTCTTATTATTAAGCATTGCCTTAAGCTTTCATAGGTCTCTTATTATAGGCACTGCTAGGATTAGCCTTAAATGGTTATATTCTAAGTAGAAAAGGATAAAGTAGTAAATATCCTTATCTCTTCCTTAGCATTAATATATTAGTAATATTACTTTAGGCACCTATTTGTTATAAAGGAAGGTATTTAGCCCTATTTTTTCTGTTTAAAGCTGTACTAAGGCTATAGATTTATGCTTTAGTAAGCTATTATAAAGCCTTATTATCTTTTTTATACTTTTAAAGTTAGGTTTCTTATTTACTACTATTACTTTTGCCTATTTTCTTCTTATTTAAGCCTTATACCTTTATTATATTTACTATTTTTCTTACTTTCTTTCTAATTCCTATTTAGCTATAAGTCTACTAGGGAGGGGGGGGGGGTATTAGGAAACGCCTTATAGTAATTATATTAGCAGCCTCTTCCTTAGCATTATAGCTATAAAGCTATTAAATTATATGCTTATTATATCTTTTTACCTATATTACTATCCTTAAGTCTTTAGTAGAATTGTTACTTAATGTAATTAAGATATAGATTTACTAGTAGTACTACTACTTTTATCTCTAAGAGTATTACTAGTATTACCTTATATGCCCTTATAACCTGCCTTAAGTATTTATTTTATTCTCTTATAAATGCCTTTACTACCCCCTATACTACCCCTTCTAACTTACTATAAATATAGTATATCCTAGCTCTATAGGCTATTATGCTTCTTATTACCTATATATAAAGGAATCTTACACACTATAGTTAGCATCTTTATATAGATATAGCTATCACTATAAGTACTAACTTCTACTGTAATAATTTAGTATTTACCTTTTTTATATAAGTTAATTAATAAAGCTTTTAGTAAATTTAAACCCCTAGGAATTACGCTAATTATGTTAGTTGTATTATTATTTTTCTAAGTTAGATTATTATTATAATTACCTACCTCTTCCTTATAAAGTATATTAGCTTGCTCTTCCCTAGGTTAAACCTTAGCTTATACTCCTTTAACTACTTTTTATATATTCTCTAGGCTCTTTTTAGTTATACTTTAGTTTTCTCTGCTGTTTTTTTATATGCTATAATATTTATATTATCTAAAAACCCTAATATTAATATTAATTCTACTACTACTAGTCTTTCATATAATAGTGTAATATATAGTAAAAAGAGAATAAGAGACGCTAGCAACCCTTACAGAACCTCTGTAGTAACTTGGATTTCCTTAGTAATATGCCTGTTAAACGCTAATTATACTCTTCTTTTTAATATAAAGCCCTATGCCTATTTAGCTATTTACCCTAGTAGTTCTAACTCCTTTATAGTATAGATTAGTTATTTATAGCTAATAGTATTAAATGCCCTAGTAATATCTAGCTATAATAATAATACTATTCTCTAGTAATGCTATGCTATCTTTATAACCTCTTTTAGTATGTTTAATACTACCTTTATTAACCTGCCAGCCTTATTACCTATTTATATATTTATTAGTATATAGCCTTTTTTTATTATAATAGTAATCCTCCTTATAATAGCTTTTTTAATTACTTTTCTTAGTATATTTAATAGTAATATTAGCCTTTACTCTCCTAGTCTGCCTAACTCCTTAGAGGATTTCCTAGGTTTATATAAAACTACTACCTTTACTTGCTAAAAAGAGGCTGGATAGTGTTCTAAACTATAGCATGTATTTATAAGGTTTATTAAATATAATATTAAGGCTGCTTTATATAGCTTAAGGAAACCTATTAGTAGCTTGTCTAGCTTTAAGGCTTTTTAACTTATTATATTCTTTATAACTTCTCTAATTTCCTTCTTTATAAACATAGGAACTACCTAATTATTACTATAGTATCTTATCTCTGTCTTTATCTCTAGACCTAAAGCCCTAGCTATAAATAAAGGAAAAAACCTCTCTATAAATGCCTTTACCTTACCCTTATATATAACCTTTATTATGTCCTCCTTGCTATTATTCCCTAGCTAAGTTAGTAATAGGACCTATTATATCTTAAGAGGAAGTCTACTTTATAGCTAGGCTTAGTGCTCTAGGGTTTAGAGGCTCCCTTTTAACCTAAATAACTTATTAACTACCTATTGCTAACTGCTTTTCTTTTCCTTTAAAATAGTATAATCCTGTTATTCTATTACTTTTATTAAGGCTTGCTATGCTTTCTATATTTATTATTACTACTACTACTTATTAGTATATCTTGCCTTTACTATTATATCTTTTACCCTTTTATTCTACTAAGGCTGTGGTTTGCTATGCCCTTAAGGTTATTTAAGTACTACTATATTAGCTATCTCTATAAGCTATTAGGTAAGCTATTATATATAGTTATTAATTTCCTACTAGTTATATAGCGGGAGCTCTAATTTCTCCTTTCTAAGTCTGTTTAAAGCCTTTGCTATAATAAGGTTTTTATTTACTGTTTTTTAACTCTAAACTAACCCTAGGCTATTACTTAATTTTTTATTTATTTTAATACTAATAAGTTAAGGCATATGGTTAAATCTGGCGATTTTTACTAGCCTAATGAATTTAATACTAATATTATAAGTGGTTTATATATAGTTAATAGTGCTATTCCTACTATTATATTCTTTCCTTATTACTTCTCTAAATAATATAGCTAGGCTAAGTTACTACCTTATTATAAATTCCAATATCTTATTATACCCCTAAGAGGTTTAGCTAAATCTATTTTATAAGGGGTAGTATTAGTTAAAGTCCCTTATAAACACACTTTAGCTCTTTGCCTAGGTATTAGTAAAGTGTTATAAAGGCATTTACTACTTCCTTTTATAAGCTAGGAAATAGATATTATATACCTTTACTTTATATAGCTTAATACTATACTAATTCTTCTCTTTCTTTATAATTTAAAGTTTTATTTTAACTCTTTAATATATATAAATTACTATTCTTCTGCTATATATTACTAATATATAGTATTCTTAAGATTGATTTAGTAGTATACTATTACAATCTCCTAGTTCTTAAATAGCTATTACCTTAGGACTAATACTATACCTTAATACTAAATATACTAAATTGCTTTTCTTTTATATATTCTAGTATATAACCTTAATTATGTACTTTATTATATGCTTTAGAGCACCCTAGTTAGGCTAGCCCTAGTATTATTTTATTCTCTAGTTAGTTATAAAAAGGCTAGTATTATGCCTTTCTTTACTAGTCTTTATAGTCTTAATTATAGCTTATAGGTTTGTCTTATAGCTAGGCCCTTTAGGTATATGCTTTTTTTTCTTAGCTACTTTTTTATTAGTCCCTTAGTCTTTTCTTTATAATAACCCTTACTTATAGTAGATATTATAACCTTTAACTAATAGCTATAAAAGAATAGCAGCCTTATAATATAAGCCTCTCTAGCCTACAACTATTTATTATTACTTACTAAATATAGCTAAGATTATACTAAATATACTCCTATATAATTTAGGTATCTCTTTTATACCTTATCTATTAATGTTAAGTAAGTTCTCTCTTTCTTAGGGTGTTTTTTAGTAGTATACCTATTATATCTTACTTTCTCTTTATAATACCTAATAATATATCTAATCTTATAATAGTTATAATATTACTTTAGGTGGATTATCTTATTATATAGCTTAGTATTAAAAATCTCTATTTAGTATACTATTTTTCTATAGTATAAGTAGTTTACTACCTTAGTGCCCTTAATACTAACTACTAGTAGTACCTTTATTATTATTCCCTTTAGCTTTTATATTATTATCTTTACTATATTTAGACTATTTTCCTTTTTAATATTCTTCTTTATATCCTTAGTTATAATATGGTTTATTAGTTATATTAGGAATCCCTTAATAATTATACTAAATATCTTTTTATTTACTTTTATTTTAAGTTTAAAGGTAACTCTTACTTAGGCTGTGTTTTTCTTTTATTTTCTCCTTACTTTAGTAAATATAATAACTATATCTTTACTTTATAGTTAGTATACTATTATTATCTCTTTTATATTAATAATGCTATTTACTGCCTTTATAATCTCCCTTAGTAATCTATTTCTAATTACCTTATTAATAGTGTTTTCTTTTACTATTACTTCCTAGTAATAGTAGGCTAGTATTACTATACTTTTTATTTAGGCTAAAAAGATTATTATATTCTGCCTTATAACTCTATAAGCTATAATAGTTACTTAAGTGTTACGTGGTGGTATCGTCACGTAGTCGGTTGGAAGCAACCATAAAGCTGTCATCAACGTTATTATAAAGGGGTCATTAAACGCACCTATATATACTACTATTAAGTTATATAGTTAAGTGCATTCTGTGTAAGTTATTATTCTTAAGTCTTACTAGCTATATAACGAATCTGTCCTATATAGGTAGGGATCCGACATTGCGGATTATTTTGTAATAAGTGCCCCTCCCTTAAAGATAACTGTCCTAGTTATCCTCTAGATCCATCTAAGCTAGTGTTAACATATACAAAGGAAAACTTTTATCTATAAAAGAAAGCAATTTAATCTGTAATATATCCTCCTTATATTAGTCTAGTTGCATTTAATTTGCTAGAAACGTTACTTAATAGCAGTAAACAATCTAATAATAACTATTTATAAAATTTAAAGACAAATAAACATCTTAGTCTAAGCGAAATAAACTATAATAAAAGGAAATTTAATTTAGGTAGTATAAACCTGTTAACTATGGTTAGATCTGTCCTGGTTATGCCTAAATGTCTACTTTTTAAAGTCCTTATTTATATAAGCCTTGCAAATTTGCACTGTAAGCTGTTAACAGAGATATAAATTATAAAAACGTCTCCATCCACTCGTATTATTATAGCTATAAGTGGCTTATTAGAGAGTAACTATATTACTAGCAACCTCTAGTTATGTGCTTCTAGGAGTCGCCATATTGTAAGTAATTCTCTCGTCTGTAGTGTTATAGTTGTATTATAATAATGCTACTAACTATTAACTATAGTAATAACTTATGTAAGAAAATGGAAAGACTTAGGTTAAACTAAAAATAAAAATGTTATACCTCTAAAGACTTAGTAGACTAATAAAGGGAAGCTGTATAAAGGGGAAAGAGTTAGGCTATAGGAAAATAGGCTTTCCTCTTAAATATAAGAGAAATAGCCCGTGCCCTTCCTTAAGGTATATTGAATATCTTGGGTTATCCTCTGCTTCTGACTTTATATATAAAGGTCCTTTGTGCGTCTAAACCAGGCATATTAAAGGTGGTTCTATAGAGGTTATTAGGGTATTGTCACTTTTAGGCAGAAGACGGCCACTGGCCCTGCTATCTTATCCTTACTAAAGGTGAAATTTTCCTATGTCTAAACTATATAGTACAGTAACTATAAGGAAAGCAACAGTCCTCTAGATATAACTTTTTCTGTAATTAATCTATTTGCTATAATGCCCTTTATAACATAGCTAAACCTTTGATCTAAGCTATATGTTTTATAATTAAATAGTAATCTGCCTAGAGCTATGCAATTTTTAGGGACTGCTTCCGACGTCAGATAGCGTAATATATTAGCTAAAAATTTTAGTCCTTATACTACTATATAAGGGTCTTTTATTCGTCTAATGTCTTAGCTAATTCTGTATTCTTAGTTGCAGATTCTATTATTGTTTTCTGCCTTTTTATAGCGCTACTAATATTACACCTATTTTTAGAAGGCGTCTTTTGCTTTGCCTTTTTTAGCAATAACTTAGACAAGCTTGTGTTTAATATAGTTGCCTTTATTGCTTTTATGGCTAACCTTATTCTTTTACTAGCTAGTAAATTTAGTTTAACCAGGCTAGTTAGCTTCTTACTTACTATAGGCAAGGTTGTCTTTCTAGCTACAGATTCTAGTAAAGGCGTTTAAGGAGTAGGCCTAGTAGTTTTAATATTTCTAGCCTTATCCTCTAGTGCTACTACTCTAGCTAAGGTCTTTATAATATGCCTGTTAATAATCTTAAGACTAGCTTTTACTATGCTAAAAGACTCCTTATAGGCCTTAATATCCCCTTTAAGTATATTAGTTTTATCTTTAAGTTTACTAAATTATATATTAGTAGCTTAGTCTGCTAGCCTTAACTTTATCTCTTTTAAGATAGTCTTTCCGGCCGCTGCTTTGCTTATTAGTCTGTATTATTTAGCTAAACCTTGGATTAGATTCCTTTAGTCTGCTAGTTCCTTCCTTAGTGCATTAGTATCCTGTTAGGTAGTTGTAGTTCTATGTTCTTTACTAGCGTTAATAATCACTTATTAAAAACCTATACTTAAGAGATTGACTTATTCTATAGTAGTAAGTGCCCTAGCTATAAAGCTATTAATACCTCCTAACTTATTATAGTATTTAGCTATAAGTACTTTCTCTTTTAACAGTAATTCTAGTTACTACTCTTTAGATCTGGCTTAGTTGTCTGCCTATCTGCTATTAAGAAATCGTGCTACTGCCTGCTTAATATAGAGTTTAATATTCTAGATAACTAGGGTATTAGCCAGGTATTTGGTTTTCTTCTGCCTGTTATTATTAGCTACTAAAATTAATTCCTTAATAAGGAAAATCTGTTGTACTACTCTAATTTATAGTATGTATATAGGGTCTATCTTTATAATAGAGAATCCGTTTCTGTTGATTTATACCCCCTAGGCCGCGAAATCTTTAGAGCAGGTGTAGATGGCCTCTATTACGCTTTATACGCTATCCCTGGCCTAATGTTGCTATATTTTAAAAGGCTCTAGTCCTGCATTACCTCTTATAAATAACTCTGTCTCTTAGTACTAATAGCATTTATCTGTATAAATAAAACAGTAAATTAGCTTACTAAAGTTTAGTTCCTTTAGTCTATTCTGTATTTTCTATGTAGTTATAGGAGGATCTTAACTTAAACTGCTAGTAGGGGTCCCTTTTATTATAAGGGCATTAGCAGTTGTCTTGCCCTTTCTTATATTTTAAAGGCACTTTACTATTATCTGTCCTCTAGAACTAAGCGTCTCTCTAAATATATTAATATTAAAAATGTCATTTTTATAGTTAGTATTTACACTAAAGTTCTTATCCTTATCCTTATCCTAGGCTATAGTCTTTATATAGCATTAATAGGCAGTTAGTAGGTTGGCATATGCCTTTTCCCTCTGCTTATTTTCTTACTAAGCCTTGGCTGACTAGTTATATATAATAGTAATGGCATCTCTAGCTACTCTTACTAGATTCCCCCTAGGGAATAGCTTTACTAACTTAGTTATTATTACTTGCTTTTTCTTATAGAATAGTAAAAACTTAACTAAGACATTAGGGTTAAAAACCTTTATATAGAGCTTATTCTCTGTATCTCTTATAATGTATGTCGGAATTATCTAAGAGAGGGCGATAATAGTTAAAAAATAAAATAAAATAAAAGAAAAACTCGAAGTACATAATAGTTAAAAGCAAGAATAAAAGGTTAAAAAATAAAGAAAAAACAAGAAATCTGGGGTGTCGGAATGTGCAGATAAGGGGTTAAGTGAAAAGTGAAGTGAAATTATAAGTAGTGTTATAGGAAAATGGAGTCATGTGTTTCCACTAGTGGTGATCATGTGGGGTCCTACAGGATGTTGGATCCTGCTGACCTTAAGGCATTATTAGCACTCCTACCTTGTAAGCCCCTTCTTCCTATACTCCTTATCCTAGTTAATTAAATGCTCCTTTAGATATTTATTTATTAACTCTAATGTATTTACCTTTATCTTGCTATTATTAATCTACTAGTTATCTTTAGTAGTATATCCTTTTTATCTTATAAGGTAAGCTACCTTAGGGCTTTATTCCTTAGTACAGTAGATTTTTACGTTATATAAGATAATCCGCTTAATTTCCTAGTAATTAGCTTTGCCGCTCCCTTCTAGATTAATTAGTAGAGGGGGCGTTTCCTCCCTGCTAAAGGGATCTTTACCTTAGTGTGGTTTCCAGATGTATGCAATTAACACCACTAGATATACCTTTAAAGTTAATGGAAATTTAAGTTAGTATAACAAAGGATTTACCTTTTTAAGAACCTTATATAGTCCTGCTCTCTATAGTAATTATTTCTTCTTTAGCTTTCCTAAAAGCTAGTATCCTTTATATAGTTATAAGTATACCATATCTTTAACGTTAATATCCACTAGGTTATATTAGGAGTTGTATTTAATTTTAAATAGGGCAGCAGTAGTAGTTATTGTAAGTTAAGCCTCTCTCTAATAAAGCTTATAAAGTGCCTCTAAGTCCTCTTTCTCTAGCTGTATATTAGAAATTACTTGCTCTAGAAGAAGGTTAACAAGGTCTAGCGGTTTAAGCCCATATAATAACTTATTAGGCAACTAGTTAATAGCTATAGCCACTATATTATTAAGATAGTGCTGCAATACTAGAAGAATTAATACCCATGGTACTATTAGATTTGTTACAGTATAATAGTAAATAGCTATAATTACTGTCTAATTCTTCTCTTTAGCTGCTCCATCTGTCTGCAGGTAGTAGGCAGTTGCTATTAGGAATTTAACTCCTAGCTTAGTAAATATAGCCTGCTAAACCTCGGAAATGAATTTAGGGTCCCTGTTACTAACTATTTACTATAGTAGTCCCTAGTCTATAATATATAGAGCTTAAAGAAGCAGTTCTGCCTATATAGATACTAAATACATTATATTCCTAGGGATTAAGAGGGTTTTCTTGCTAAACAGATAGTTTACTAGGCAAAGGGAATTATACTTTAAGTATCCTTCTATAGCCTATATAGTGTTTGCTAAGTCCACCTCCGGCATGTTAGTAACAAAGTCCAGAGAAATTATATAAAAAGGCATTAGTTTTAACTATAAAGGTTTTATTTCTCTGGTTGCTTTATCCCTTAAGACAGAGTTTTCCTAATAAGTAGTATAATATGCTGCATACTCCTAGATTTCCTTAGACATCTTTAGAAAACAAACGCTATATAGACCTTTTATTATTCTGCTAATTCCGAAGTAGTAATGGTTATTATATGTAGTTCTTAGCATGGTTTTAACATAGCTGCTTAGAATGTATAGTTATTTAAGCCCTTTTTTATTCTTATAATAAAGTAGGCCCTCGTCTGTAAGGTCCTAGCTATAAAGTAGAATTCACAGTTAGTTCCGTTCTTACTTTAGCTACTTCTGCCGGAAATCCTTAATACTCTTAATTATCTAATAATATTATAGGTTAAATTTATACCCTGCTAATATCTCCTTTTTTAACAAGTTATTCATTATGGCTACTGCCTAATAATTCTAACAGAAGTACATACAGGCGTCTAATTCATTATACATACTGCGGTTTACTGCCTCTTAGTAGCTGACATTTACTAGAAGTCATAATAAGGCATTAGGTATAACATTAAGGATTCCTGGCATATGGGTTACTTATAATTTAAACTACAACAGATAATTCGCCACCTTAGCTAATTTTAGGTTAGCCTTGTTAAGGTTTATTATGGCTAAAGAGGTGTGTTTAATAATACCTTTAGCAGGTATATAGTTAGTTAGGATATTAACTAAATAACGGTTAGATTAAGCTATTTTTTATAGTTTCCATATTACCTAAGCAATTACGGCTACCTCTGCCTTAGTTAATCCATACTGCTTATTAGCTACGGATATTAAATAAAAAAGGAAAAGGATTAAGCAAAGTTTTACAGCTATAATTTCCTTACTAGGTATGCTTTTTCTATTCTACTCCTTATATAGTTAGAAAGTATATAGACTAAAACCTTCCTTATAAGCATTAATCTTAAAGAATAATAATTACTTTAAATCGTAGTGCTATAGTAGTATTTTCTTGTAAAGTATGGTCTTTAGTGCTTTAAAGGCCGCTTCCTTATCTTTTATAAGGATAAAGGATTTTTCTTATGCCTTTCTCTTATGCACCTACTTTAAGGCTCTTACTAGTAACTTGTTATGTTTATAAAGTTCACGCATAAGTGCTGTTTTTTAGGTCTATAATAGTTAGATCTGCAAGTTAAACTAAGGGATTTCTGCTCTTAGGAATCCTGCTATGCTAATAAAGGTTTCTAAGGTTAACAAGTTACAAGGAATTTCTATTTACTAGAACGACTTAATCCTATTGTTTGTGTTAATAATTCCGTTAGCATTAACTATAAATCTAAGAAGTTAGATTAAATAATATCTAATAAAAGACTTAGTTACTATAATGTGTACCTTGTTTTCCTCTAGGACTTTCAAGACTATCTCAAGGTGTTTAAGATAATCCTTAAGGATGTTAGAGAAAATGATAATATTATTAATATAAATATAAATAAAACTTTAGTACAGTCGGAAAATGCAATCCATAAATCGTTATGCAAAAGCTGGCGAATTCTTATACCCTATTAACGCAACTTGCAACACTTCCAGCCCTCTTTCAGAGATTACTACCATATAATTTTAGTGTTCCTCTTGTACTAAAAGCTAGTAGAAAAAACCTATTGCGTTAAAAATCAATTTCCACTTCTTACTATAAGTATCCTATATAATATCGCCTTAGTCTAGCAACAGATACACGTCTAGTATAGTAATATTATTAAGGGGTCTGGCATCTATAACAACTCAACCTTTCTTTGTCTTCTTTATATTTCTCTAAACAATAAAACCAGGGTAGGCCATAAGTGCTAGCTTTATTAACTAGAACATCCTGCCTACTAGGTATATAGCATTATAAACTTTAGCAAATTTCTCCTAGTCTCTATGCCTAAAAGGGTACTTCCTTACTAGCTTAACCTGGTTCTGCCAGCTGTTAATAAAGTTAACTCTTATCTTATCTTCTTCTGGCATTAGTACCACTCCTTTATTGCAATAAATATTATACTTATTAGTCAGATCCTGCAACTTAGTAGCTACTTCAGAATTAATATTAGCAATTTACACTCTAAACTTGTTTTTAATAAAAGGTATATCCTCTGGGCAAGATACTCTATATAATAAAATACCTTTGTTAATAACTTTAGGATCCAGGTCGTTATTAAATTTTTCTGGACTCTCTTCTATTTTTTCTGTCTTAATATCTTTGCTAAAAAATACTATATACTAGTGGACGTCCGGAATAGCAAAATTTAAATTAAGGCTTGTAGCTGCCTTAAATCGACCTACTTTGCTATTTTGCTTAATCTACACAGCCCTATTAAAGTTATTTACTACCTGCATTCTTTTCTTATCTCCCTAGTTAAGAATGTTATTTAGGAAGATAGAATTAGATAATATAACATAATAAACACTAGTCTCTTCTCTGCTAGGGAGATCCTTTTATATTACTAACACCTAACACGTTAAGTTTAGTAGAATTACAACATTATGTGCTGCTATTACCTATTGAGCTAGCATATAGCGAGCATCTCAGAATATCCGTCCTAGTACTATTATGTTATGCACTAACCTAAAAACCAACCTTAGATTAACAAAATTGATTTTTACTCTAAAGCTATAAAGGAAACTTATGCTAATTAATAATTTTAGTCCTAGATTTAGCATAACGTTTGTGGTTATTATAAAGTAACCTTAGATGTTTTTTCCTCTTATAATTCCTAGAATATAAAAGTTAAAGGTGGCCCTTTCTGTAATAACAAAGGCTAAAGCTACTCCTATTACTAGTTTCAGGTCTTACTTCTCCCACTTTATATTTGTCCTATATTACTAGAGCTACTATTTATTAGCTAGAATTGATACTATTCCAGTGTTCACACAGATTATATAGTCAGGTCCCTTGTTATGGAATTGAATTAGCATTTTAAGAAAGGTGTTTATCTACTTCCTTCCTTTAACATTAATCTCCTATGGTTTAAATACCGCCTTAATTACCTAGTCTTCTTATAGACCTCCTGTTAAAATTAGCTTATTTGAACTCTAAGTCATAGTATCTTGCATAATATTAACTCTAGTTGTAAAAGCTTTAATAATTTCCTTCTCTTCCTTAGGCTTTTCCTGCCTTCTTCTATTAGGATCCTTTATTTCGCTAGTCTTTATAGTTAAAAAGGTAGGATTCTCCTAGTTTAAGTCTCCCTTCTCTACTATATAAAAAGCACTAATAAAATTAGATTTAACCTCCCCTCCTTTAGAGTTATAGTTGAATATTAGGTGTGCTTTGCTACCTTCTGTAGTAAAGTACATATTTACAAAGTTAAACTCGTTATATCTATTATCCTTTAATAGACTTCCTTCTTTAGCTAAATAGTATCTAGAGTCTGCTAGATATTACTCCTGCTCTCTAGCATTAGGATTATTATTCAGAACTATAACTTTATAGGGTTTCTGGTTTAAACGCTCTTATTACCTAAATTATCTTAGGCAGAATCAATCCCCTTAGTAAAGGTTCTGTTGCTCTTTAGATTAATTCCCTTTATAATCTTTTTTCTCTAAGGATCTCTCTTTTCCTTTATTATCTCCCTAAGATTTATCTTCTTAGCTATAGGCCCTGCCTTCCTTAGTCTAAGAGTCTGCTTGCTTTTTTATAAGGTCTTCTTTTTTAACTTCTAGTTAGCATAGTCTGTTATTATTATGCCACTAGGACCTTTAAGGTTAATTCTGGTCCTACTGTGGTTTATTCTAATAAACCTATTTCTAGTATAGGACTAGTGGCCTTTTTTAGTCTTTCTAATTATAATCCCTTAAGCTGCTTAATCTCTTTCTAATGTATATATAGTAGGGATATTATTACTAAAAGTTATTCTATTAGAAACAGTCTCCTCTCCTTTAATTATAATCCTTATAATAATAATTCTAGTAGGCCTTTACTCTTTTACTCTTAGATTTATTTCAGTCTAATGATTTATTATTATAAAGGTAGGCTTTTACTATTCCTTTAGTCTTTTCCTAGTAATAGGACTTTTATTGGTCCTTTATTTCTTAATATAAATTATAGTGTTTTCTGTTTACTATATTAAGGTATTTATTACGCTTTGTGCCCTTAATAGGATCTAGGCATAGCTTCTTTAGCTTAGAATATAATTTCATCCTAAAGCATACTAAAAGCTACAGATTTATTATCTCTTTATTTACTCTAGCATACTAAAAGATTTAAGCTATAAAGTCCTAAATAAAGACGCCATTTATAACATCTTCTTAGGTATACTTAGCCTACTTAAGCTTTATTACTGCATCCTCCGTCCTTATATAGAATTCTTCTTATACTACCTTAATAACACTATTAATACTAGTAAAAATCCATTCCTTTTCAGATTTGTCTAAGTGCTATTAGTACTAGGTTATTACTTTTCTACAGAATAGTTGCTAGATATTATAAAGTAACACCTCCTTTTGGTTTAGTAGTGCTCTAAATAGGTGCTCTTTTACTACTTAAATCTAAAGCTTAGGGTCCGAAAAAATAGCGGTTTTTCCTTTATATAAGATGAATTTATTACCTATGTCCACTACATCTGGTTTTAGGTCTAAAAGTCTAATATTCTAAATCTTTTAGGTTAAACTTACTAACTCTTTCTCTTTAAGAGCCCTTCTAGGCTTAGAATCCTATCTTAGATTATGTCCTAGTTAAAAGGTATTTTGTTTTTAATATTCTAGTGTTTAGCTTAGCTAGTTATTATAAGGCTCTTTAGTATAGCAGTAACTATCTCTATAACCACCTGCTTTATTACTATAACCATCTGCTCTATAGCTATATTTACTTTCTTATTATAGAAAAGTTAAAGGTGGATTTATATATTATTTTATATCACTGTTTTTAAAAGGTCCTTCTACATACCTGTTACTTTATTATATAAGTAAATATAGTAGTATTTAGGAGTATTAGTATTATTAAGCGCTAATATAGTATATCTCCCTTTATTTATAACCTCTGTGCTCCTTAGAGTCTTATCTTTACTATTAGTATTCTGTTATTAGTAGGGTATAATTTTGCATGTCCCTTAACAGAAAACCTAGTTAAGGTGCTAATATTATTACTTAAGGATTTAGAGGAGCGCCTTCTTATCTAATGTTTAGTAAACTAAAGGTTTATATATCCCTAGAGGGAAAACCTTATTAGGGTGCTAATATTATTACCTAAGGATTTAATAAAGCACCTCCTTATTTAGTAGTTAGTTAGTGCTATAGAAATCCTACTTATTATAAAGACTTATGTCTCTTTATAGGGGAAAACCGTTAATTATAAACTAAAACTATACAAGGTAGGTTAAAAAAGGTCCTAGTGTTATAATATTAACTTATATATCTAAACTCCTGTTATAATTTAAGTAAATCCTAATTATGCAGTAAGAGGTCTATTACTTCTGGTTAGTAAGATTTACTTATACTAGTGTGTCCTTATATAAGCCTTATTACTTCTCTTAAGTTGCTTATCTTAATTAGGTAGTCTTAAGACCTTGTCAGCTTAGGTATTATACCTGTTATTTTACCCCTTTACTAACCAGAGTTCTGGCTAATTTGCTCTAGTAGGGTAGGTCTAGTCTGCTGCAGGTTTAGCTACTAAGTTATGTTATCTCCTGTTATTATTGCTTTAAACGGTTCTTATGTAATTAGCGCTATATTTAACTACTCCTAGCGATCTGCTTACATCTAGTCTATAGAGGCCGTTATAATTTGGTTTAACTCCCTTATTTACAAAGTAAGGCCGACTAGAGTGTTTAAGATGTTATCTTAGGTTTCTATTATCTATTATTAGAAGTCGGTTTCCACAGGGTAAGTAAGGTTTTCTTCGATTTATCTCTATAATTTCTACATTACCCTTATTACTTTACACACTTCCTCCTATGTTTTAGCTGCTCTCTTAATGCTTTATAGGATTTTACAAGCTAAGGTTTTACTAATAGTATTTTTAGTTTTAAGTTCTAGCTTATGCCCTGCTGTAATATTAAACGCTTCCTTGGTATCTGTTAATTCCTAGCGTATATATCTCCCCTTACTAGTTCTAGGGGGTTATAGGTCCTTAGGAGATTATAATTTTCTAGCTAACTGCTCTTTCTCTCTTTTAAGTATAATAGGATTCTCTGTTATTAAAGGACCTCCTACCCCTTATATAGTGTTATTTATTATCTTATCTATGTTAGTTAAATCTTTAGGTATTATAAACACTCCTGCGTATATTAACATATTACAGTTCCTTATCTCTCTATGGTTTCTATTATCCTAAAAGTCTAGGTAGGTAGAGGACTTATAGTAAACTAACTTATTACTTTCTAAGGATTCTTTGCTTAATACTAAAGTCTGCTTTAGTAGTAATATAAGTTATATAATAACAGCTAGTTGTTTCTATTATCTCCTACTAGATAAAGCTGTTTCTTATGTTTTATTGCCTCCTAAGGTCTCCTTAGGGTTATTGTCTGGCTTAGGACTAGAAACTATAGCTAAAAAGGTGCCCCTAATGCTTAATAGCTCTCTAAGTTAAGAAGCCTTTAGTTCTTTAACAGGTGTAATAATAAGCAAGGTTTCTGGCTCTTTAAGAGGTATTATAGCTATTAAAGTCTCTGGTTCTGTAAGAGGTACAGTCCTAGGCAGGGTGGTTCTAATTCTTAATAATGTTACCTTAGGTTTTGTTACTAATAGTTTAAGAAGCCCTTCCTTCTTAGCCTTTTTTAGCGTTTATTATACTAGAATTAGCTATTTCCTAAATAATAAGTAATATATAGGAACTAGGTTAACTAGTTATAGCGGTTCTAAGGTCTAGTAAATCTTTTCTTTACGGAATTCATAACTTCCTAGGCAGGAAAGGTCCTTAACCTTATTATTAGTAGTTACTAGTCTTCCTTTAAGACTAAGAGGGTTAGGATTCTGCTTAAGGTATTTATAAAGATTATAAACATAGTAAAGCTCTCCCTTAGTAATTATTATAGTGTACGGTTAGTGGTTGTCTAATTCCTAGCGCTAACTTATTAATTTAGACATAAGTTTTATTAAATCCTTCTTACCTCTTGGCTTATAGCCTTACTATTAGTAGTATTATTATTCATGTACGCTAGGTAGCTAGAGCCACTAACTAGTTCATCAGCTAACTTCTTAATATAGGAAAAACCCTAAGATAGGGGAGAAAACCCATATTCTTCTATATAGCTCCTGCTAAGCCTCTAATATAAAGTTTTTATTGTTTTCAACCATTAGTATAAGATATCTGCCAGTTCCCCCGGAACTACAGATAATAACAGAAGTATGGTCGTGCTTTATATAAAAGGTTAGTATATTAGTAAAAACCCCTTATAAGCACCTCCCCTCTTAATCCAGCTCTTCCTTCTCTATTCTATTGTTTCTGTTACCTTTAGTCCTATTCTTAGCCTTAATATTATAAATCTGCCATGCCTTATAAAGCTCCTCCACTAACCTATACTACTAAAGTCGCCTAGTTAAGAGCACCTACTTTATAATATTTAGTACCAGCTTCTTATTATTAAGTGCCGCTCTAAGTTCCCGCAGGTCTCTTATTATTAGCACCGCTGGGATTGGCCTTAGATGGTTATATTCTAGGCATAATAGGATAAGGTAGTAAATATCCTCGTCTCCTCCCTAGTATTAATATATTAGTAATATTACCTTGGGCACCTGTCTATTATAAAGGAAGGCATTTAGCCCTATTTTTTCTATTTAAAGCTGCACTAAGGCTGCAGATTTATGCTTTAGCAGGCTATTATAAAGTCTTGCTATTTTTTTTATGCTCTTAAAGTTAGGTTCCTCGTTAGCTACTATTACTTTTACCTGTCCTCTTCTCACCTAAGCCTTGCACCTCTGCTATATCCACTGTTTTTCCCACTCCCTCTTTAATTCCTATCTGGCTATAAGGCTGCTAGGGAGGGGGGGGGGGGCATTAGGAAACGCCTTATAGTAATTACGTTGGCAGCCCCTTCCTTAGCATTATAGCTATAATACTATTAAATTACAGGCCTGCTATATCTTCTTGCCTATACCACTATCCTTAAGTCTTTAGTAAAATCGTTGTTTAATGTAATTAAGGTACAGATCTACTAGCAGCACTACTGCTTCTGTCTTTAAGAGCATTACTAGCGTCGCCTTATATGCCCCTGTAACCCGCCTTAAGCATTTATTCTGTTCCCTTATAAATGCCTTTACTACCCCCTATACTACCCCTTTTAGCTTGCTACGGGTGTAGTATATCCTAGCTTTATAGGCTATTATGCTTCTTATTACCTGTATATAAAGGAATCTTACACACTCTAGTTAGCATTCCTATGTAAACACAGCTAGCACTATAAGTGCTAACTTCTACTATAACAATTTAGCATTCACCTTCTCTATATAGTTTAACTAACAAAGCTTCTAGTAAATCCAAACCCCTAGGAATTACGCTAATTATATCGGTTGTATTATTGCTCTTCTAAGTTGAATTATTATTATAATCGCCTGCCTCTTCCTTATAAAGTGCATTAGCTTACTCTTCCCTAGGTTAAACCTTAGCCTGTACTCCTTTAACCACTCCTTACATATTCTCTAGGCTCTTTCTAGTTATACTTTTATCTCCTCTGCCGTTTTTCTATATACTATAATATTTATATCATTTAAGAACCCTAATATTAACGTTAATTCTGCCGCTACTAGTCTTTAATATAGTAGCATAATATAGAGTAGGAAGAGGATAGGAGATGCTAGTAACCCTTGCAGAACCCCTGTAGTAACTTAGATTTCCTTAGTAATATGTCCATTAAATGCTAATTATACTCTCCTTTCTAACATAAAGCCCTGTGCCTATCTAGCCATCTACCCTAGCAGTCCTAACTCCTTTATAGTGCGGATTAATTATTTATAGCTAATAGTATTAAACGCCCTAGTAATATCTAGCTATAGTAATAATACTATCCCCTGGTAATGCCACGCCGTCCTTATAACCTCTTTTAGCATGCTTAGTGCTACCTCTGTTAATCTGCCAGCCCTATTGCCTATCTGCATATCTAGTAGTATATAGCCTTCCTTTACTATAATAGTAATCCTCCTTATAATAGCTCCCTTAATCACTTTTCTTATTATGTTTAATAGCAATATTAGCCTTTATTCCCCTAATCTGCCTAACTCCTTAGGGGTCTTCCTAGGTTTACATAGAACTACCACCTTTGCTTACTAGAAGGTAGCTGGATGGTGTTCTAAACCGCAGCATGTATTAGCTAGATATGTTAAACATAATATTAGGGCTACTCTATATAGCTTAAGGAAACCTATTAGCAGCTTGTTTAGCCCTAGGGCTTTCTAACTTGCCGTATTCTTTATAACTTCTTTAATTTCCTTCTCTATAAACACAGGAGCCACTTAATCATTACTATAGTATCTTGTCTCTGCCTTTATCTCTAGACCTAAAGCCCTAGCTGCAGATAAAGGAAAGAACCTCTCTGTAAATGCCTTTGCCTTACCCTTATGTGTAACCTCTACTGTCTCCTCCCTGCTGTTATCTCCTAGCCGAGTTAGTAGTAGGACCTGTTATATCTTAGGAGAAAGTCTACTCTATAGCCAGGCCTAGCACTCTAGGGTCTAGAGGCTTCCTTTAGACCTAGATAACTCACTAACTGCCTGTTGCTAACTGCTTCTCTTCTCTTCTAAGACTATATAATCCTGTTTTCCTATAGCTTCTTTTAAGGCCTGCTATAATTCCTATGTCTATTAATACTACTACTGCCTATTAGCACATCTTGCCTTTATTATTGCATCCTTTACCCTTTTATTCCACTAAGGCTGTAGTTTGCTGCGCCCTTAAGGTTATTTAGGTGCCACTATATTAGCTATTTTTATAAGTTGCTAGGTAAGCCATTTTGCATAGTTATTAATTTCCTGTTGGTTACTTAGCAGGAGCTCTAACCCCTCCTTTCTAAGCCTGTTTAAAGCCTTTACTATAATAAGGTTCTTATCTGCTATCCTTTAACCCTAGACTAACCCTAGGCTGTTGCTTAATTCCTTACTTATCCTAATGCTAATAAGCTAAGGCATATGGTTAGATCTAGCGATTTCCACTAGCCTAATGAATTTAATACTAACATTATGAGTGGTCTATATATAGTTAATAGTGCTGTCCCTGCTACTATGTTCTCTCCTTATTACTTCCCTAAACGGCATAGCTAGGCCGAGTTACTACCTTGTTATAAATTCCAACATCTTATTATACCCTTAAGAGGTTTAGCCGAATCTGTCCTATAAGGGGTAGTATTAGTTAAAGTCCCCTATATACACACTCTAGCCCTTTGCTTAAGTATTAGCAAAGTGTTATAAAGGCGTCTGCTACTCCCTTTTATAAGCCGGGGAGTAGATGTTATATACCTTTACTCTGTATAGTTTAATACTATACTAATCCTCCACCCTCCCTATAGTCTAAAGTTCTGTCTTAACCTTTTAATATATATAGATTACCATTTTTCCACTATATATTACTAATATATAGTGCCCCTAAAATGGATTTGGCAGTATACTATTATAACCTTCTGGTTCCTAGATAGCTATTACCTTAGGGCTAATGTTATACCCTAATGCTAAATATACTAAATTGCTTTTCTTTTGTGTATTCTAGTACATAACCTTAATTATGTACTCTATTATGTGCTTTAGAGCTCCCTAGTTAGGCTGGCTCTGGTATTGTTTTGCCCTCTTATTAGTTATAAAAAGGCTAGTATTATGCCTTCCTCTGAAAACAACAGCAAGAGTGCGTGTGGGATGATTTGGTAAACATAGCAAGAGCGCGTTTAATCTAGTTTATTTAAGGAAAGAAGACCTTTATAGGGGATAAACATAGGAACAAAAGGACCAACACCGCGGACACGACGCGGTATCACGCCTAAAACGAAAAAGAAGCACGGAATTAGATTCCTCATCGTCGAATACCCCCCCTAGTGATGGCGCATTACGCAAGGGGAGTAAGCGGCGCAAGGGGTGCGATAATTGACGAATTTTCGCGTGGATCCGCGACCGATAAAGGACAAGGCACCACCTAGGAAGAAATGCAATATCAAGGAGAGAATCCTAGAGTAATAGCAGTGCAGGAAAAACTAAAGAATGAAATAAAATCACTAAAGGAGTTAATAATAAAAGTTATCCTAGAGGCAGAAATAACAGAAGTGTGGGCTTCTATCAGGACCTTTATACAAGTTGCTATAGATGTAGGAGGGGAGATAGCCCGAGCAAAGACTGGCACGGGAGATCTACAGGCGTCGATTATAAAAGCGGTTAACAGTAAAGTTGAAACCACGGTTAAGAAGGCGGTTAAGGAGGCGATGGAGGCCGTTCCTAGGACTGGATCGACGGTTAGGGGGACTTGGGCGACTGTTGCAGCTCGCGGAGTCACGGGGCAGAATATGACGATACCTTTAGCCTGAACGGAGGGTATGGCAATACCGGCCCGCCATCACCGGGAAGCAATAGTAAAGGGAAACACCATCAGCAAGGCAGTCAGGAATAGATTGCCAGGAGAGATTGTGAAGGCAGTAAACAGCGCTATTGGCGTGGAGGAGGCAATAGCAGCACGCAGGCTGCAGAGTGGAGACACAGTTATTACGTTTACTAAGGCAGGGAGGAAATGGAAGGAAAACACGGCCTGGGTGAGAGTTGCCTTTAGACCTACGGCGGAAGTAAACAGGAAGATGTTTAGTGTGATTATTAAGGGATTCCCAACACGATTGACGAACTACATTGCGATCAAGGATATAAGGAAAAACATTGAAAAGGAGAATGGTCTAAACATGGCGAAGATAATAGTGCGGAAGCCAAAGGGAACAGCGACGAGGGCACCACTAGTGGTTAGCGTTGAGGGCACCGAGGCAGCAAACCGCCTATGCCATGGGGGAATAGTATACTAAGCAGAGATTTTCGACGCCAAGCCATACAACGAGATGGTCCACCTAAAGCAATATTATAATTACTATAAGATTAGACACATTGCCAGGCACTGCAAGGAGGAAGCAAGATGCGGCAGGTATGCTACTGGAAAACACCCCGAGGGAGAGAGGACTTACCTGACGTTAACAGGCGAGGTACAGGAGAGATGCCCAAATTGTGCAGGGGCACATCCAGCATGGTCTCGGCTATGCTTAGTGAGCAATAATAGGTGGCAACAGGCCCGGGAGGCTTACGCCACGAGGCCGCTGTTCTTCCGCGACCATCGGTCGGAGGCCGTGACAGCTACTACAGGCGAGGGTCATCATAGAGAAGAGACCGGGGGATTGACGGAAAGGCAGCCAAGAGGAAGGAGCATATAACTAAGGGGCCTTTCTACGAGATGAACATACGAACTACGATCAGGACGGCAGAGACTGGCAGAGGAAGGCACGATGCTGGCCTTCCTACAACCAACAAGAGAGCAGAACAATACCGGAGCCAGCCCAACCAGGGTGCTCCGAAGCACACAATAGAGTACATGATTAAGGTCATGTACTGGAATACACGGAAGAAAAGCAATCTAGTACATCTGGCGTTGGGGCATGACGTTAGCCCTGAGGTGATAGCCATCTAGGAACCAGGAGGCTATAACAGTATACCGCTGAATCCATCTCGGGGGCACTATACGTTAGCAACATACAGTGGAAGAACGGCGATTTATATACACTAGAAGGTCAAGGCAGGGCTTTGGACTACAGGGAGGGGGGAGGATTGGTGCAGTGTCAAGCTATATGGAGTAGAGGTGTACAACATATATTCCCCGGCTTACGAAAGGGGGTGGCAGACGCCTCTACAACACTTTGCCGATACCCAGGCAAAGGGCCGGAGTGTGTTTATAGGGGACTTCAACCAATATCACCCCTTGTGGGACAGATTCGGCCGAACATCTCCGGGGCACGATAAGATGTTAGAATTTATAACGAGGTGGCAACTCGGCCTAGCTACGCCGTTTGGGGAAGTAACAAGGAGAGAACATGGCAGCAGGGACAGCACTATTGACCATGCGTGGACCACCCACGACGTTAGTGTCGAATTCATCGGGCCAGTGGAAATCGCCGGATCTAACCATATGCCCCAGCTTATTAGCATCGGGACAAACAAGGAATCAAGCAACAGCCCAGGGTTGGTCCGGGGTTGGAGGACAGCGGACGAGAACCTTATTATGGCAGAGGCTTTAAACAGGCTTGGAAAGAAGGGGTTAGAGCTTCCGCTGTGCAACCGGCAAGAAATCGATGACTATGCGCAGTGGCTTACCCAATAGCTCACGGAGATAGCCAATACAGTAGCACCCAAGCGACCTTAAGGGCGCAGCAAACCACAGCCTTGGTGGAATAAAAGGGTAAGGGACGCAACAGCAGAGGCAAGACGTGCTAATAGGCGGTGGCAGCAACAACGGACGCAGGAAGCGTGGCAGGCCTTGACGGAAGCTACAAAAAAACAGGATCGTGTTATCTCGGAGGAGAAGAGAAGTAGCTGGCGACAGGCAGTTAGCGAGTTATCCAGGTCCAAAGGGAGTCTTTAGACCCTGGAGCGTTGGGCCTGGCTACGGAGTGGACTTCCTCCTGAAAGGCAACAGGTCCCACCACTAACCCGGCTAGGAGACGACGGCAGGGAGGAGATAGTGGAGGTTACACACAAGGGCAAGGCAAGGGCATTTACAGAGAGGTTCTTCCCTCCATCCGCGGCTAGGGCTCTAGGTCCGGAGGCAGAGGAGGGGACAAGATACTGTGACGACGATCAGGCAGTTCCCGTGTTTACAGAGGAGGAAATTAAAGAGGTTATAAAGAATACGGCAAGTTAGAAAGCCCCAGGACCGGACGAGCTGCCAACGGGTTTCCTTAAGCTATGCAGAGCGGCCCTAATATCGTGTTTAACACGCCTTGCGAATGCTTGCTGCAGCTTAGGATATTATCCGGCCTCCTTCCGACAAGCGAAGGTGGTAGTTCTACGCAAACCTAGGAAGTCCCCTAAGGAGTTGGGCAGACCGGGGGGGTGGAGGCCGATATCGCTATTAAACACGATGGGCAAAGTAATTAAGGGAGCTATTGCAAGGAGGATCACTATTGCAGCAGAGGAAGGCCATATACTGCCGGACATACAGATAGGCAACAGGGCTGGCAGATCAACGGAGATAGCACTGAGCACGCTAAAAGAGGTCGTGAGAACGGCGTGGCATTACCGGGGGATAGCATCATTACTGCAGCTGGATATCACCGGGGCGTTCGACACCGTCAGCCATGAACGATTAATCCGCACTATGAAGGAGTTAGGACTGCCAGGGTGGATGGCCAGATGGGCACAGGGCTTCACGTCAGAAAGGAGAGCACAATTGGCGTTTGACGGACGTATTACCGAGGAAATCCAAGTCACTGCAGGGGTTCTGCAAGGGTCGCTGGCGTTTCCTATCCTCTTCCTGCTCTACATTACGCCACTATATCGAAGACTAGCGGCGGCGGAATCAACGTTAACGTTGGGGTTCTCGGATGATACAAACATTATAGCATATAGAAAAACAGCAGAGGAGACAAAAGTACGACTAGAAAGAGCCTGGAGAATATGTGAGGAGTGGTCGAAGGAGTATAGGCTAAGGTTCAACCCAGGAAAGAGCAAGCTAATGCACTTTACAAGGAAGAGGCAGGCGATTATAACAACGATCCGACTTGGCAGAGCAACAATATAACCAACACAATCAGCGCGATTCCTAGGGGTTTGGATTCACCGGAAGCTTCGTTGGTCAACCCACATAGAGAAGGTGAATGCCAAATTGTCACGGCAGAAATTAGCGCTCACGGCGCTGGCTGCGTCTACGTAGGGATGCCGACTAGAGTGTGCGAGATCCCTTTATATGCAGGTAATACGAAGCACGATAGCCTATGGAGCTGGGATATACCACACCCGCAGCGAGCCAGAAGGGGTAGCACGGGGGGTAGCAAAGGCATTTATAAGGGAACAGAACGAATGCTTAAGGCGGGTTACAGGGGCGTATAAGGCGACGCTAGTAACACTCTTGGAGACGGAAGCAGCAGTGCCGCCGGTAGATCTGTACCTCAATTACATTAAACAACGATTCCACCAAAGACTTAAGGATAGTAGCATGGGCAAGAAGATACGGCAGGCCTGTAATTTGATAGCATCGCAGCTACGACGCCGAGGAAGAGGCCGCCGACGTAATCGCTATGAGGCGTTTCCTAATGCCCCCCCCCCCCTCCCTAGCAGCCTTATAGCCAGACAGGAATTAGAGAGGGAGTGGGAAAAACGGTGGATCTGGCAGAGGCGTGAGGCTTGGGTGAGAAGAGGACGGGCAAAAGCAACAGCAGTAGACGAGGAACCTAACTTTAAAAGCACAAAAAAGATAGCAAAGCTCCATAATAGCCTGCTCAAGCATGAATCTGCGGCCCTAGTTCAGCTTCGAACGGAAAAAATAGGGCTGAATGCCTTCCTCTACAATAGACAGGTGCCCGAGGTAACTTCACCAATATGCCAATGCTAGGGAGGAGACGAGGATATCTACCACCTTATCCTGTCATGCCCAGAATATAACCATCTAAGACCGATTCCGGCGGTGCCCGTAATAAGAGATCCGCGGGAACTCAGGGCGGCGCTTAACAATAAGAAGCTAGCACCAAATATCGTAAAGTAGGTGCTTTTAACTGGGCGACTTCAGCAGTACAGGTTAGCGGAGGAGCTTAGTAAGGCGTGGCAGATACACAATAACAAGGCTGA
>AFQZ01000373.1:0-43238 GCA_000222935.2 Aciculosporium take MAFF-241224
CCCCAACGCAGAGGTGCTCGTCATCAAGTCAGACCCACCACCACCGACTCCCTCAGGGTCGCACCGCGCGTGCAGCATACATGGTCGGAAAAATGCAATGACCGCAAGGGGGACATGAGCAGGAACAAGAAAGGGAACAAGAAAGGGAACAAGAAAAATAAGAATAAAAGAGAGACCAACAACCAGCCTGATAGATAACATGTAAATATAGAGAGAGTGTGGAGTGGACGACGGCAGGGGAGCGAGCAATGGAAGAAAGAAAAGAAGAAAAAAAAACCAAATGCGGCCAGTGTGACTCGAACACACGACCTTCAGATAGGCATCCGCAGGATTGAAGTTGACTTCAGTCTGACGATCTCCCAGCTAATCTATGGCCGCAAGAGCTTGTTGGCAGTTTGGGCGACTGATTGTCATTAAGAAAGAGCTACGTGGCATTGCTTTTTGGATCGTCGCTTTCCGGCATTTTCCTTTACCAGCCGCGGGCGGGTGCTGGGTGCTGGGTACTGGGTACTTGCCGCACCGTCACCCACCGCACTCGGCGACGGGTTACGTAGCTAGTACCTGCTACCTTGGGGACCTAGGTACTTACCAAGGACACGTAGATTGCATCCATGCCACGTCGTGTTTTCCGGCATGTGTGTGCCGCACCAACAAGTTGCATGCAGAACGACAGAAAATAAGATTGAACCCAATTTTTATTTATTTATCATATCATCTTGTATTATATTATATTATATTATATCATCTTATTTTATTTTATTTTATTTTATTTTATTTTATTTGATTATATTATTGTCTTATTTTATTTTATTTTATTTTAACTTATTTTGCCGTATTGTATCTTATTATATCTTATTTCATCTTATTTCATCGCATCTTATTTCATCTTATTTTGCCTTATTTCATTTCATTTCATTTCATTCCATTCCATTCCATCCCATCCCATTCCGTTTCTCTTCTCCCACGCTCCTCCCCTCCCCCCAGCACCATCCCCGCCACAGCACGCGCACAACACCCCCCGGGTGCCGGCGGGACAGACCGACCGTCCACGCATCGACATCCTCCATCCATCCATCCATCCATCAGGACGCTCTCGGCAGGTCGCCTCCCCAGATGCTCGGGCCGGCCTCATCGCCACCGCATGACATCATCCGCAGAAGAAGATGGTTGAGGAAAAAGACGGGATAAGAAGAACCGCGAGAGAAGGAGAAGGAGAAAAAGGCCACCGTTCATCCTCGAGACATGCCCGTCCTCGTCCTCCGATTCTCTCCCCACAACAACAACAACAACACCAACACCAACACACACAACAACAACAACAACAACAACAACAACGCTCCTCCTCCTCCTCCTCCTCCTCCTCCAACTCCCCGCTCCGCAACCACCCCGCCGTCGACCTCAACGTCCACAACCAGGACCACCACCCCCCCCGAAAACGACAAACCCAGCCCCAGAACCCCCCCCCCTTCGTCCCCATCCCGACCACGTACAACAACCTAGACGACTCCCCCCCCCGGGCCATCGTCGTCGCCATCATCCTCGGCTCCCTCGCCGCCGTCCTCCTCCTCCTCCTCCTCCTCTACTCAGCCCTGGGCTTTGAACCCCGCCGCACCACCAGCCTGCCCCCCTCCGACGCGGCGACCAGCGTGCTGAGCTTCCGCAGTCGGAGCCGCGGCCCCCCCCGCGGCCGAGACGCCGCGCCGGATCCAAATGCGAAGCCGAGGCCGACGGGGCACGGGCGCGGGCGCGGACACGAGCACGGGCCCGACACGGAAATGTACGAGGTGCGGAGGACGACGACGACGACGACGACGACGAGGGGACGTGCCGTGAGGGACGAGGACCGCGACCGCGACCGCCGTCGCCGTTCACAACCACCAAGTGTCCATGCTGTGCCGTCTTCGTCGAGGCCCCCGCCGCCGCAGCAGCCGCCCCCGCCGCCGTCAAGGGCCGTGGGAGACGACGACGACGATGAGGTCGTCGTCATTGAAGAGAATGGTCCTCCGCCGGCGACGAGGAAGAGCCGGACGAGGAGCAGCCCAGATGGGAGGAGGCATAGTAATCAGCCGAGGGGGAGTAGGCGGTATAGCTAGCGACAACAACATGGAATGCTTGTCTGAAGAATACATGCCCTTTTGCGTCATGCAATTCACCATGCCTACTTTTAGACCCACGCACGATTGGCCGATAAAAACACTCGGTTCTAGGTAGCCAGCTACATTGTGCATACAATGACTCGACTTTCATGCGTCGACATCAAAGCTCATCTTGTCCAATATTCACGTCCCGACAGCTCTTCCTTTGCGCCCGCCTTCTCAACGCGCCAAGCACAAACCATCACCGCTTGCTCGCTTGTGGTAACGCTAACCGATATCAAATAATCTTG
Source organism: Aciculosporium take MAFF-241224 (assembly GCA_000222935.2). Lineage (NCBI taxonomy): Eukaryota > Fungi > Ascomycota > Sordariomycetes > Hypocreales > Clavicipitaceae > Aciculosporium > Aciculosporium take. The sequence goes on from AFQZ01000373.1 coordinate 2,387, forward strand.
TTTCTCACAAGTAGGAACCCAAACACGATGCTGGCGCATCTTGCTTTATATTCAAACAATCAGTTGTACCATGGTTGCTCAGTCATTGTTGCCATTGTCGTTGCCATCATGCCCTGCGCCCGCGCTGCCTTGTTGTCCACCAAAGAAAAACGTGTCAAAAGGATTCATGTGCTGGCCCTCCCCGTACTCGTTATGCAGGCCATCCCAATTCAAACCAAAACCAGGATGAATATTGTCCAGGTCACCAGCACTGCTGTTGAGCTCGCTGTGGGCCCCCGCGCCAAGGTTGTGTAGCATGTCCATGGCTCGGCCGTCGGCGTAGTCTCTCGAGTCTGAGAGTCCGAAATGCTGATCCATAAAGGGCGCGCTGCGGCGCGTCATGGCCGGCGGTCGGACGAGGCAAGCATCAATCCAAGATGCGTCATCTCGCCGCATCCTGTCGCCCTGACTCGAGCCACTGCGAGCCGGTCTCTGGCCCCGCATCAACCCGTCACCATCAAACACCCCTTCCCTGGCAAGCAGCGGTCCTTGTCCAGACACCGTCTCTCTCCACAAAGAAAAGCCAGGCGTCGGCAGGACGTTCGACATCGAGGCATCAAACTGAGACGGCGTCTGCTCCGATCGACGGTGCTGATGGCGGCCATGGGCTGTCATCGAGGACGAGCCATCCCGAACCGTCGAACACGACACCGTTTCCCTTCTTTGGCGTCGTGGCTGCTGCTGCTCACAGGGCGCGCCAAACCCACCGTTGGACGTGGCCATTTTCATCGTCGTCTTGGCTGTTCGGTCAAAGGCGTCTCGGCATGTCTCAGCCGGTGGGCACTTTTCAATCATGTCTGAAAATACCGACTTTGCCGCCAATACCGTGAAATCCACTTCATCCATCGTCTATCAAAACACAGTCGTCAGATGATGATTGGACCAAAATGACAAAGAGACGAGACGTGGGAGTGGCATCTTACCAAGCGACTTCTCACCACAGATGAATGCCAGATTGCGTACAGATACGAGATGCCCGCCATGAAGAGATGATGAGTTGATAGATATGTATAGCTCACGAGTCCGCTGAGATGAAGTTGGCGGTAAATTCGAACAATCTTCTGGCCAGCCTCGGCCACCTTGAGATATATACAATCTTCATCTTCTTGAAGTTCTGCTGTAAAGGCCGATGGGCTGTTGTTGACTTCATCCGAAGGGTTGTATTCGCCTTCAAACATGGCCGGCACACTAAGGCTCTGTCTGTACAGGAGAATAATGGCTTGCCAATAGTTGAGCTCCAAAAATTCCGTCGAGAACGCCACACCCGTCTCTTCCCTCGTTGGTGCCGACGTCTTCCACGCAAACAGTCTTCCATCGATATCCATTCGCCACAGGCGGAACGAGTCAAAGCGAACGAGAAACGGCGACGCCAAGTGTCGGCGCATTTCAGGGTACGTCTTGCGAGATGCTCTGTTGGTTGCGCGCGCGAGCTGTGCCTGGTTGTGCTGAAGAACTTGCAATATCTCCGACTGCAGAAGCCGCAGGCGAAAATAATGGTGTGCAACGCGCTTGTAGCTCGGGTGGTCTTGGCCGTCTGGAGGCTCTACAAATCCGCTCCGCGTAATGTATTCATCGTCTAAAAGAGACGGCAGCTCAGTGGTAATGATTTCATCGCTTATGCCAAACGGTCTTCCCACACACGTACTGACCAGTCTATCAAACGTATAAGTGCACCACCACAGACGTCGTCGCATGTCACGAGCCCACAGTCGTCGACCACGATCTTGAGCACCGCCTTCTCGCATCTCGGACGCATAGGCAGCATCGGAATGCGCGCTCGGTTCAGTGGATATTGCTTCCATGTCCCCTCCGTCTTCGTGATGGACCCCTAGATCCACAGCTAATCGAGCCGCCACTCCAGTAATGTACCTGCAAAAGAGAAAAAAAAAAGGGGGGGGGGTGAGGGGGGGAGAAAAACTTGTCAGCCAAGACTTGGGAAACAATACGAGCGAGGAAACAGGGCAATGATCCTACCATAGCCCGGGTGGCACAGGCCGCAGAAGCGCAAAATTAGCAAGTAGCAAGACCGCCTGTAGCACTTCCAAGTAGCCACCGCTCGTGCTGAGACACTCTTCCAAGTGAACAGTGGCGCTAGCATGGTACTCTTCGGGTTGACAGGCCGATTTCGCATGGTTCAATGACAGTCTAGAACCGTCCATGGTCGAAGACCTGACCGGCTCTCCCAGGATAACCCCCGCTCCTATAGCGAAAACCATGTTGATCATGTACAGCTCCCGGGCCGCAAGGGCCTTGGCCGCGTTCTTGTACGCCTTTTCAAACGTCTGCATGAACTCGACCCGGTGAAGGACGGGGATCTGGGGATTGGCGTGCTCGAAATAGAGCGTGGCAAGGCGCAGTCCCTCCTCCTTCTCCGGAAAGGGAGCTGGCTGAATCGAGGGTCTCGTGTGAAGGCCAAAAAACGAATCTCTCATCGAAGTGCCGGAGCTGGGTTTGCGGCCTGCAATACCCTGGCCAGTACCCGTCTGCTCTGACACGGAATACTGCACCGCCGCGAAGACGACGCTAGCAAAAGACACGCCGGATGCAGAGGCCAATGACCTGGTCTTTGGAGGATTGATAATATTGGCCAGAGCTGGGCTTTGAGAATCCCTCTTCACCTTGAGCACCTCCAACGCTTGGTGCTGCCTCGCATTGGCGCGGTTACCAGCCTCGGACTGGCCAGGATGGCCGCTTTCTGCGGTTGACACGGCGTTGGTTGCCTCGGCTGACGGGCGAGAGCAGACCTCGAGGTCTTCGGCTGGCGGGAACGCGACGTTCTTGCTCGTCAGTAGCTTTTCAAGCTGCTCTACTCGAGTTTCCAGGTAGAAGACGTAGCTAGCGAGGGCATCTGGAAGTTTAGTACACTGTCCATGGAAAGTATGTGGCATGAATAGCATGTCGCATTGGCAAATGTCCGCAATGCAGTGCTTGACGGATCCAATGCAGCAGAGCCGGGACCAACGCACCTTCGTGGAATCTCCTTCTTGGTGATGGGGTCATATCCGACACAAGCGAGACCGGCTCTGGTGCAACTGGCGCAACTGGGAAGCTTCTGGTCACATCGATTTTTGCGCAATCTGCAGCGATTGCAGGCGCTCACATTGCGGAAGTTACTGCCCTGGCCAGCTTTGCTGGTGCTGTTGGATGCCGTCGTTCGCGGGGTATCGCCGGAAAGCTGACGGCTATTGGGGCTCTGAGGGCTGCTAGCATCGAGTGCCCCTGCATTCCAAGACTGTCGCTGTCTCTTCGTCCCTTGCTGGTGGTTGGGGGACGAAGGACCATGCGATGGCATTGCTGCATGCGCCTTGTCCACTCGGTGGGGCTTGTTGTGGCCGGTTGATGAAGCCAGAACGTTGCGGCAATAGCCTAGATCTGAATTGTAAAATAACGCCCGTCTCTAGGTTCTCGGGACACGGAAGAGGGGAGTCTAGCGGATGGAACAGGCGTCGATTAGCGTCAAAGTCGTCGCACGTCGAAGAAGCCAGGACCAAGGAGAAGAAGGAGAAGAAGAAAAGGTGACAATCTCCGAATCCAACTGCATTGAAAACTCGTGGTCGGGCGATGAAGCCGGGGCACGGCAGTTGACAGGCGGTATTGACGTCGCATTCATGCTCTTGGCAGCTGCAAGGCACACGTACCGGTATGGAGTAAATGGTGTAAAGAGGAGGGATATAGTCGTCGTGGCAGGACTTCAAACCTTGTCGCTACTACATCTTGGTCATTTTGTCTGAAATTTTTTTTTTATTGAGGCGCGGCTGTGATAAGACTGTAGAATTTTTTTTTATAAAAAAAATTTTTTTTTTTTTTTCGGAAAAACTTGGTCTTTGGTGGCCAGCTCAAGGCCCAGTTCCATACCCAGTCATGGCACAGGCTTCGACCAGACGGAAGCCGTTTGGCAACACCACAGAGCAAAGCGAAAGGATGGGGTGTGACAAAATACATCTCTCGGGCAGTAAGAGACGTACGTAGGAGGAGATAACGCTCTGTGGACACGACGTCATGGCGTTGCGTTGCAGGCGCTAAAGATGTCTGGATGTCGGGTGGGTGTCGTGCGTGCTGTGCCTTTGTTGACTGCTACCTGGCAGTAGGTAGCATGAGTGGTTTTCGCCGAAGCTCTTTGGCAAGGCGGGCTTTGTTTCAGAAACCTGCCCGAAGCCGACAACTTGTCGCGCCGTAATGCAGAGGGGAGAAATAGAGAAGGACCTGATCTGGTGGCGGCTGGCCGCGGTTGTGGCTTCCGCTCGGCTTCCGCTCGGCTTCCACTCGGCTTCCTTCCTCCCGTCCCTTCCTTCGTCGCTTCCTTCCCTTGTTGGACACATCAGTGAAAAAGGGGCAAAAAGCGGCAGGCGCGTCGCTCCACAATTCATCTACATCTGGCAGATTGGAAAACCAACATCTAGAGTAGACTAGAGTAGAGGTACGCCTATTCCGCGAAACGGAACAAGTTGGGGCATTCCTGGCAGCGATGCCCCCTTGCTTGCGGCCTCATTGGACCGGTGGCGACAATAAATAGTTTGCTATGCCATCCCAAAGCATCATCACTGCAGCTCCCACAAATCGTTTGCGGCGTACCAGACGTCATACAGGCAACCACGTCTGCAACAGCCATCTCCATGTTGAGATTGCCAAGCCGGCAAAGGCACCAACGCGCTGCCTGCGTCACCTTTGACCAGTCATCTTGTCTGCTTTGCGGTTGCATTTATCTTGTTTCCATAGTATTCACGTCGACTATATGCATGTGCATACTTCCAGACAAAAAGGTTGCTATCTGGTCGCCAAGTTACAGGGCTGAGAAAAGATCGAAATGGTGAAAACAAAAAAAACGAAAAAGAAAAAAGTATCAAGGAGATTCCAAAAAACGTTACCATTTGGCTCATATCTTCGTTTACCCAGTCCCATATGCGGGTATTCATATTCATGTCGCTATCGCAAAAGGATCCCATCCCATGCTGCCCATTATGATGCATGACCTGCCGTTTATCGAGATCCAAGCCCCGTACATACGGGGAAAAAAAAAAGAAAAAGAAAAAGAAACAGACCAAAAGGCATGCAGAACAGGAAAAAAACAAAGATACATTCTTCAGTTTAAGATGATAAAATAAATAAAACAAACGCCATGTTTTCCCGTTCCTAGGACGGATGTTGCCATTTCTCTTTCTAGGGCTGTGGTGTGCAAAAAGAAAACAACGGGTTATTTTTGGTTTCAAAAAAAAATCTTTTTAATAATAATAATAAACAAGAAAAAGAGGGAGGGGGGGGGGGGGGGGGGGGACAAAGGAAAAAAAAAAAAAAAAAAAAAAAAAAAAAGAAAACCATTTTACACCATTAGCGGTGAACGACGCACCACCAATCTTTCGTGCTATGCACAAGAGAAGAAGGCCGGTCGAGAGTGAAAATGGTTTGCGAGGGTCGAGGCAAAAAGACTCCTGCGACAACCTCTGAGAAGTTTCCTTCACGTGTTCTGCGACCTCGTCTTGTCGTTCAACCTGTGTGGCTCATGCCATCCTTGCTTCGTCTGATGACGGCCTGCTGAGCCCAATCTCAACATCTCATTTTCATCCCGCAACGATGATTCCGCAGTGTTGATGCAGAACCGCCAATGACCATGCACCATAACGAAGGGGTATCAGACGGGCTTGGAGTGGAAGGGGGCTGCTGGGCCTTATTCGAGCCAGAAGACGAGAATGAAGAAGTTGCTTGCATCTGGGTTTTGGAAGAGTGGAAGAGAAAAGCGGGTTGGCGTGTGTGTGTGTGTGGATGAGGAGAAGAATCCTTGCCTAATCAAATCTTCCAACGAGAAGTCAGATAACGTGTCAGAGACTTCAGGTTGAGAAAGGTGATTAGACAAGGTGACTGATAAGCTGTTCTCGAGGGTCTTCTTTTGATAACCCGTCGTACTTGGCCATCAGACAGTATTCTCATGCTCATAGTCATGGAGTAAATGTTCGCCGAGCAATGAATCCACCTCTCCAGTGTCACTCGTCTGAGGTTCTCCCTCGGAGATTTGAGAGCTCAACCAGGCCCCAATAATGCTAACAAGCCCAGTGAACCACCAAGCCAAGCCAGAGTAGCCAGTCTGAAGACCCAGAGAGTACAGGAGGCCGGAAATGGTAGGTCCTAGAGCACGGCACAAGCTTGCAGCTGACGCAGCGATACCGTTGATGGTACCGAGAACTTCCTTGGTTGGCGCCGAGTTGGCGAGCAAGATGGCATTGCTGGGATATGCCATGGTTGCGTACGTGCATTTCCAGATCACCAAGATGTAGATGGCCGGCATTCTGACATTGTGTGGGAGTAAGACGACATAGGGTGTGACAAAATACATGGCGAAGTATGTGAAAGCAAGTAGACGGAATAGCCGTAGAGATCCTAGGCGCTGCGTGACCGGAGCGACAATCAGGAAGTTGGACAAAAGGGAATAGAAACCCTGAACAGACATGATGACACCGATGGTCTTGGTGTCTAGTCCAAACCCGTCGACGAACTTGAAGGGGAGCTCGATTTGTCGACCACCCTTCGGCTCTTCCATGCTTAGAAACACGGGAAAGAGTTGATCAAAGATCATTGTGTGGAACGCCAAGATTCCGTACGACATGATGTTCATGATGACAGGTCTGGTGAATAGGACCATCTTGTCCTTGATCCCCCTCTCGCTTGGCCTAGTAGCTGCCGCAGGCATGGAAACGGCATGGCTTCTCGGGGTCAGCTTTGGTGAGCTTTCGCGACTTTGGTATGCTGGTAATGTCTCTGCCGTTCCTGTCATGTCGGATATGCACGAGGATCCTGCGATGGTGCTGTATTCGGTCACAGGTTGGCTCGCCAGCAGGTTCTCCGTTTCTGCATTGCGCCGCAGGCTGTGACATGTCGGAAAACTGCATACCAAGCCCATGAGACGATGTCCCAATTCACAACCCCTGTCGCGCTGTTGCTTCTTTTCCGCATGAGTTTCCTCGAGGAACAAGAATCCGACAATGACCCCAAAGAGAACGGTGGCAGCGCTGAATAAGTTGGGGAGAAGATATGGATAATGATCCCAGATGGTACCACGTGGAAACACGTCTGGATAGCTGATACATGGTCGTGCGAGAGCGCCACCAATCATGGGCCCGATGATGGAGCTGGACGTTGTTAGAAAACGACACCAATTCGAGAGAAGATGCATGTTGGCGGTACTTGCCCAATACACCAGACCATTGGCATGATTGTATATGCACGAGCTGCATCTCGAATCAACACTTTGGATCATCCATCATTCCGTTTGCATAAACAACCGGGAAACTCACGCTGTTGTTCCTTCACCGTCACTATCTCGGCCACTGTGGTTTGTAGGACGCCAATGTTCCTGTCGGGTTCACGTCAGAATCCGGTCTTCTTCACCTTTGCAGGAGTGGCCTGCTGCTGCTCATGATGCAGAATCATGATCCTTACCCATTCAGAAGACCCCCAAGAGCCCGAGCGAATAGAGCCAGAGGCAAGCTTGAAGCAAACCCAAAAACCAAGACGCTTATAGCCGTGCCCACCAAGCCAAACAAGAGAACTGGCTTGCGGCCTATCTTGTCGCTCAACCTTCCCCACATGAAGCCGGTGGCAAACTCGGCCAGAGTGAAGGCGGACGTGACCATGCCAGCAAAGACGGAAATTTTGCCGGGGTCGTCGGTGATGTTAAAATCCTTTATCATGTAGTATATATAGGGGAAGATTGACATGAACGCAATGGGTTCGCAGATCCTGCAGCATGCTGTGCGACAAGGTCAGTTCAAATCAGGAAATAAGAGATATCAGAGAAAGAATAAAAGATGCCGAGTGTCGATGCCGGGGGTTCATACCCAAAACAAACATTTGTCTGGTAGGGAAGGGTGGTGCTGCCGCGCCATGCTTTCCCCCACGACCAGGTCCATTGGATGAGTTTCTCCTCATGTCGATGCGTGCTCCGTTCCTGGTGTTCCTGGCGTTCAACAACGGATGAAAGATGATGTGAAATTTTCCAAAAGCCTGAGGCGAGTCAGATTCCCTCGTGCCAGTGTCCGAGTCGTGAGTTTGCTGTCAAAAGACGCACAGGAGCGCGACCGCGTTGACTAATGTTGCTGTAGGTGAAGAGAGAATAGTTCATGTAAAGAAAAAAACCAAGGCAGACACAACGCCCCTCTGTTAGATTGAGTGGTGTGTGCGGATGGCCGAGCAAGATTGATGATCAAGACGAGAATAAGAATGAAGCAGCAGTGGATGAACAAGCAGGTATAAGGCGCTGTAGGCTGCCACCATGAATGTGGAAGTTCGATGAGATGGAAACTCGGGCGTGGCAACGAAGGGAAAAACAAGAATAAGTCGTAGAAATAGCGTGGAAGGAGTACCCATAGCCATCCCATATAGGAACACACCTACAAGCCCGGCTCTTGTTGTACATTGAATTCACAGACGAGAGACAAGACCCCGCTCTCTCAGGGATATTAAGCGAACAATATCCATTCCGGCACCCAGCAGGTTGGGCTCAGTTCTGGACGATAAAGGAGCAAGCGGAAGCCTTGATCCTCTGCTCCCTTCTCCGTCCTTGCTCATGTCCGTCCCCGGTGGCGTTTCCTATCGCAAGCTCAAGACGGCAGCCAACACTGCCAAACAAGGCGATGCGGCGACGTGCCCTTCCACCAAATCCCAGATCAGGGGGCACTGCATTGGGCCGAGCATGGGGGGCAGCTTTCCTTCAAGGGTGCGGGGCGTGTGGGCAACATGCAGGTGATTTTACCCCATCATCATCATCATCATCATCCATCCATCCGGTCCCGTCAAATACATGGTGGACTCATCAATGGATGGCGGTAAATGCATTCTGGGCCACGCTAGATGCCAGATGGCGACGACTGTCGGCACCGTCCAGTCCATGCCAGAGGAAGCGTTGCTTCTTTGTTATGTCGTCCTTCTTTTTCCCTGCCCTCGTCTCATCTTCATCATCACATGTAACCGAGAGAGGCAAGGGAGGGCGCATAGGGCCAATCTGGCTAGAGTGGGAGGGGCATGCCATCCGAGAGCAACGGCGGTGACGAGCCAACGCCGACTCACGCCTTCCACGATACTAGCACAGTACTGTATGTCTGGCGTGACTCTTTTTGGGCGGCAAGCGTGGGGCAGACAATCAGTCGTTTTCTTCTCCATTGCCTCGCTGCCCACCTTGGTCATGTATGCGCAGAATCTCGTGGTACTCTTGTCGAGCAATGCGTCTCTGTGATGGACGGCTTCCTTTGTAGATCTAGTGGATATGGGTATCGTCATGGGGTGCCACCATGCGAGACTTTGCTGTATCCGGCCTTTCTCTATCAGTAGTTGCGCCGGGAGAAGTCGAGGTCATCGTGGTAGTCGGAGAAAAAATGACGGTAGGCCAGTCACGGACTCACAGCCTTCTGCTGGACCATTCCACGTACCTACATATGCAAGTACGTGATATGAGCGGAGCACTGAGGGGGCGTGGTAATTCTTCAGGAGGGGTCGGCTACAAGGTGGACGGAACACAGAGTGCAGGCAGTGGAGGCCTGAGATGATGATTGATTTTAGGTGGCGCTTCCCCAAGGCGGAGACTGACGGGACTGGCAAACGTAATCGATATCGACACGGACAAGGTCCGGTGTTTGCCTCTGCCGAGTGTCTACCATGTCCCTCTCCAAGTGCTTCATACGCAGACTTCGTTCCGGAGCCTGGAGCGCCGATAGCATGTCCACGTAAGAAAACCTCCATCCCCGTTGCCGCCGAAATCCAGGGAGAGTATGGCCTTGCTTGACGCAGCCATGACGTGTTGGTTTGCCTCTGCTGCTGGCTCTTCGGTGGTCGTAGTGGTGGAACAGTTTTCAGATACCACCACCCAAGATCCGTCATCATTTATTGAAACATTGGACAAGGAGTCGCATCTGCAGATGTGTCTCCGTCTTGGCATAACCTGATGCCCTGTATCCGACGCGGACCACCCTTTGGTCATCCCTTTGTCAAATCTCGACTGTGCGAAGTGATGGAGGGGCTGGCTGTGCCTGTCGGATAATTCTCAATTGATCAACCTGAAAAGATATCCCAAGAGCAGCATCTCATTGGCACCCAAGATCTCCCAGGGTTCAATACTGCGGCCTGCGCTGCGTACACGCAACAATGCGTACAGCATGCACGTCTTGTATTGTAGACACATGTTGTGTGAGGGTATCGAAGAGGGAAGTGGGCATGACACTCACTGCCATGCTCCCTGTCTTTCTAGAAGCCCCAAGTTCGTCCCGTCGTCAGAGCCGGGTCGGCAGGCCATCATTCTGATTCATTGGTGCGGGCCCATGGACTTGCCAGCCCGGCTTCAGGCTGTGGAGAAATGTCATTTCCACTTCCCAACCTGTTCATCTTGACCGTCCACGATAAATTTGACTTGATGTTGAAAAAGAAGCTCGGAATCAAAAAGCTTGATACCTGCAGTGCTCAACTGGATGATCCATGCGCCGCCTAGACAGGTCCGAAGCACTGGGGTTGCGGGAGCGTTCCGGAATCGCTGCCGGTCGTGTGGTTACGCGTCTCGCAGTACAATCGTGTCGACAATCTTCACTTGAGACGTCGCAAGAAGGAAAGCACGTAAGCCATCCTCTTGCCATTGAAAACTCTCTGCCATAAAGGTGGAAATACGTACTTGGACATATTGTAGGTACGTAGGTACGTAATGACGGGTCCTACTATTTTCAATCCTATTACTGGTACAGCACCATGCCTATCAGACGGCCCTTATGAAGTTATGAGCCTCGTGCTGTTTGGCATCCGACAAGGATCATAGTTAAAGCAAGCCAGGGCCGCATCAAAAGACTACCTGGATGAGAGCAAGAGCGAACCGATAGCCCTGTGCTGAGCGCTGATTCTCCGTGCGAGCGGTCTTTTTTTTTTTTTTTTTCCCCGCGCAACGTGCTTTGCAAAAAAATTCTGACCATGCAGTTCGCGACTCGGACGCGCTCACCGCTTACTCGATGGTGCCTCGTGATCAAACGCTACTCCCTCCTTCTGGGGTGGCGTTGCTGGTCAGCATGTCGAGTTGTCCCTGTCCGGCCTTGGTTGATCACGTCGTCATTCGTACGAGGAGAAATGCAATCGTCTACTGTTAACCATGCACTGCAACCTTCGGGGAGTGTTTCCTGCGTGCCGGACTGGCGGGGCCCGGCACAGTTCCCGGGGCCTCAAGAGACCATGAGTGGCTGACTGCAAAAGCCGCTGGAAATTTTCTGTGCATATACATGCAGCGAATATCCAGTGAAATCAAGGACAGGGGTGGCAACCGAGGCGAGATTTATTCATCACATCCAAGGTCGGGGGTCCGATATCAATTGACAATGAGCGACTGGCGGTGCGACCCGACGGGCTGGATTTTGACCCGACTATGGGTGAGTGTGCCATCCGTTACTGCAACCGTCGATTCATGTTGCTTTCAGTGTTATGTGCCGAGCCTCGGGTCCGGTTTGAGCTCAAGAAGAAACCACGCGCGCCTACGGGCCGCCACTTCCGGAAACGCATGCCGTGTAAGGCGTTCACAAAGTACAACACTGAGCACAGGTGTTGAATGCCGACGTTGCAGAGGAACTTGACTCCCCCTCAAGTGTTCAGTCCAGATAGAGTTCATGTGAGGTTGGCTGCAAGGTACAGGTCGGCAGAGCCCTCAAGCCAAGGTGCTTTCCCTTCTCGATCCCTGTTGCAAGCGACTTGTAAAAGCGGTTGACCCTGCCTTTGAGGTTTTCTGACTGTCCAAAGGCAAACTGACCTTTCTTGTGCTTGTTTGCCTTCTCCTACCAAGACAGATTTTCTTGGACAATGTGATCCTGGCTTTTCGCAACACCACATGATCCTGTGGCAAGCAGAGCCACTCTCCGGGCAAACGTGGAAAAACTAAACGCCAATCCCCCAACTTGGGCAAGCATCTAAAAGACCATCACCTAGTATGGCAATCAGCCGACTTTCTCACCGTTCTGTTACCTGGTAAGGCGCCATCAATGTTGTCATCCTTGGTCAAAAGACCAAGAGTGAGGAGTTCGATAAGTTATAGCATGAGACCAAAATATTGTAAAGGAAAGGGAGCGTAACCGGTTTCATGGGGCGCTTCATGATGACTTGCTCAGATTGGATACTATCTATGTATACGTGATGATGAAATCAGCAGAATGAGGCGTCTGATGCAAAGTAGCCCGTTTTCCAACAGAGACAATATGCGTGCATAATGTCGAATGTCGTGGCGATTGTACCTCCACCGTACGTTAGGTATGTCAGCATTATACAGGAAAGGGATAAGACGTAGGAGGCAGGAGGCAGGAGGCAGAAGGAAGGAGGCAGGAGGTTAGAGGCAGGAGGCAGGAGGTTAGAGGCAGGAGGCAGGAGGCAGGAGGCAGGAGGCAGGAGGCAGGAGGTTGGAGGTTGGAGGAAGGAGGTTGGAGGTTGGAGGAAGGAGGAAGGAGGCAGGTGCCAACAAAGGCAGGTGCAGGTTGACTCACCTATCATCTATTGCAGGGCTCTTTTCTGGAATGATTAGCGACACCCACACTGTGAATGCAGATTGACCCCCTGGATTTTGGCTGATCAGATGTCTTGGAATAGCGCAGCCACTTGTTCGCCGTTGAAAATGCATTGCTTGCCGACGCGTGGTCCCGAGTGCTGAGCTTCAACAAGTACATTATTTGCCGAGAAAACAAACGTCAGAAACACGACTGTTGATTTGGAAATTGGACACTGCGGCTTAATGTTCATGCTCCAATGCTCTGAGGCAATCGACAAGAACAGGCGGGAGCGCAGTAGGTGTAAGGGAGTCGGGACAGGAATCAGGAGGCAAGCACCAATAAACTAAACTGTCTGGTTCAATTGCCCTGACGTTTAACCCTTGGACACTTCTAAAAAAAAATCCCGGCCCGTCGTCTGGCGAATTGCGTTTCAAACTCCGCAAACCTGGCCGCTTGGGTTGACAATGGTGGCCATGGCTAGCAACAAATTCACTTTTTGAATTTGGCCTATTCACCGCTCTGACTGGCAGCTATCAATGGATCCAACCCCTGAGAGGTATGCAGCCAACCCATTGCCTATCAACCACCACCGTGACGCTCACCTTGCTGATGGGGATGGGAACAAGCAGTTCTAGGAGGCGGATCCATACTACGCCGGCCGAATGTTCTGCTGGTCACAACAAAAGCCGCATAATAAGCGTTAAAACTTTGTATGCGAGTCGATTGACACGAATTCGCAAAGGCAACAAACATGCACCTAAATGCCGTGGGCGACGCTAATGTCGACGGACGCCGGTAATGGAATCTGGTGACGCAGCTGCATGAAGATGGACTTCAGCATTGTCCTATGTATACCTTTGCAATCGCCAGATTCTTCAAGGAAGTGTCTGATTTTGGTATTCAATGCTTTTTTTGCGTCCCGACCGATGAATAGACCATCACTATATTCAAAGCCCAAAAGGAAGACCAAGTTTGCGACTTGCGGTGCGTTGAGATCGCAAACTAATCAGTCATGACGGTGTCCGACAGCACTGTCCACGCAGGCTCGAAGCATGCAGGGTTTGCCGTTGAGCACTCCTCTGTAGGCTGGACCGCGGCTTGGGCATCAATTTCCTACACATAAAAATGAGAGGCAAGTAGGGTTGAGAAATTTCCGGGGCCCCGTCACACCTAGAAGCTGTCGGAGGTGTTTAGCTTGATTTGTCACAATCCGTGGGGAAATACGATATCCGATATACAACTGCATCTGATCCGGGGAAACCTAGATGTTTTCTCAATCTGGCCGTTCCGTTCTATTAGGCCGCGTTGGGGAAGGCTTCCATATCTTGATCACACGACCCCCTGAGCATACACAACCGTGTCCAGGCAACGTGCGGTGAACCCTACTCGGAATTGGGTACATAGAATTGATGAGATTCCCAGCGGCGACTGACTGGCGTATCTTCAACGAAACTCTGTACGACGTCTACGTACACATGGGTGGCAACCGAAACATCAGTTGCGGCCTGGGGCACAGTCGAAGAGGCCGAGGCGATGGGAATGCCTGACATTGCTCTGCTTCATTGGCATGAACTATGCAGACTCACCGGGCATCTTGCTCTCCACCCAGCTAGGAGATATGCTGCAGCTCTGTCGTCCATTGCCTTGAAGAGGGCTTGACCATGTTTATGCAAGGCTCACATAGTTCGATTAGCGATTTTGCAATGGTGACTGTGTTGATACAAACCTTTGGTTCAAAATGGAAGGCCAGCCTCATACGTTTTCTTGGTCTGCGCTTTACCCAGTGATCGGGTCGATGGTGATTTTTGAAGAGTGATGGTTGAATGAGGCGCAGAGAATCTCACCAAGCAGCTTGTTGCTACTGTATGACCAACGGAAGCTCATTCCTGCGATCTGACTGTATTCTTTCTCTCCTGTGGATCGTACTCGCGTGCTGCAGTCCAACTGCGTAAATCATGGCGAACTTGCTCAATCACAACCTGGACATGCATCAGATCTAGCAACCGACACGTGCGATGTATCCGGCCAATGAAACAAACATGCCGTGTCTCGGTATACTGTACTGCGACGGACTTCCATGTTGGGACGTACGCGCTTCGCCGCAGTCGACAGCTGATCCAGGCTTTCCTCTTTCGTGCCGCGTGCTTTTGAGAGCCAAAGGAGGAAGAAGTCGAAGAAACAATTTCGACAGAGAGAAGAATGTGCGGCAAAGACTCAAAGGCCTTTGGGGCCCTGAGTCTACTGCAGAGAGAAGAACCTGGCTAGACGCTCATCGTTATCTAGGAATGCGATGATGATCTGAATGGAGCCATTGATTTGGAGCAAGGTTCATCACCACACACACGTTGAAATTATGCCGAGGCTTTCTAGAAGATGCGGGGATGTGGTGACAAATGACGTTGCCGCCGATGCCAAAGTCGAACGGAAGAGACACACGGAGAAGTAAGGTGACGAAGAACACAAGGCTGGGGCCAGGAGAACAGGAAGGTAAAAGTGGCGAGATTGATACAGCACGAGCGGCAATGAATGATGAATGCGGCACCCATGGGCCGAGAGCATCGACGGTAAGGACTCCTGATGAGAGGATGATGGACGGCACGACTGGGTGAGAGCAAGGGACAGACGAGCAACACTCGAGACGACACCGTCCCGGGGAACATGTGCAGGAATCGTGCATAGTCCCGCAAGTCAGCTGGCTAGATATGCCAGACCGGATGCCATTCTGGGTCTTGGTCATGATGCAACAGCAAATGACGGGTTGCCAGAAAAGTCTCGGGCAGGACTCGGGCCTTTTCTTTTCTTTCCTTGCCCACATCCGAGTCTCCATGCGTGATGATTGCGAACATGTAGCGCTTCCAAGCACCCTCTGGATATGGCGGCCGAAAAGCCACGCCCCGTGGCCGGCCTCCTCACTACCGTATCCAACCGTTGGCCTTCTTCTCCCACCCGTTGTCTGCATCTCGGGGGCCGCAGCCTGTCATGGCAACTCGCCACCGCACATGGTTCGCCACAGAGACGCGCCAGAGACCAAGGATCGGCATCATGATGACGGAGCAGGCCACACGGGAACATGTGCGAGGATTTGGCTGGCCAAGACATTGATCATGGTGCGGGCCATGGATCAGGTGCAGCACCGTCATGTCGACTGCGAAGTTGCAGACGACGGAGGCGCAGAGTTGCAACAGACAGCGTGCGTGGATCCCGGATCCCGGATCCCGACGCCCGCGGCCAGCCGACGACAAGGGCTTGAACTCTTTTCCTTTTCTTTTCCTTTTCGCTTCTCTTGTGTACAAGGCCCTCCTGTGGTTGGGCTGACCCGATCCTCGACAAGTGGCTGCCAGGTGGCGTGCGGCCAGGTTGACATCTGCCAGAGCCGGTTTGATCTCGTAGACGGCCAAGCGGCGATGACGTGGGACGTAGCAGGCATCTCCTGTGCATCCATCCATGTCTTGGGTAGGTACCTGGCAGGTGCCTAGTAGATACACGCCTTGTGGCAGCATGCAATGCAATTGATGGTACGGAAAAAGTCGAGATGATGATGTACATGCTGATATGTAGAGCTAGCTCCTGGGCAGGTCGATGGATCAATCAGATTACTGGAGCTCGACATGTCGCTTGTGGGGTGCCCGGGGTTCGGCAAGCAAAACCGCGCGCGCGCAACCAACACCACACGCAACAAACGTCACACACGCAACAAACGTCGCACACGCAACAAACGTCGCACCATCCCACCACCCGTCGATTGACAAACTAGTTACCAGTGACTTCCCCCCCAGCAAGGCAGGGACTGCACTGCGACGACAGCCAGGTCGGCATCACCAAACACCCAACCGTCGTAAAGGAAACCGGTCCGGTGCACAGCGCGCATCACGCACTCACCCGCTTTGCCGCGCCAGACGACTCCTTGTCGCCCGCCGTCCGACGTACTTCCGAGCATCACCGAGCATCACCGAGCATCACCGAGCATCACCATGGCGGGCAAGAAGGGCGAGAACAGCAAGAAGGTGGCGGGCAACGGCCGAAAGGCCGAGGCTGCTGCGCAAAAGGCCGCCGCCCTGGAGGCCAAACAAGAAGCAGAAGAGGCCGAGCAGTGGCAAAAGGGGGCCAAGAACAATGCCAAAAAGTGAGCCCATGACGAAAATGCCCGCGCGCAAGGCTCGCTCCCGTCGGCAATCCGATGCTAACCTCTCGACACTCTCTTTCAGGGACGCCGAAGCCGCCAAAAAGGCCGAGGCCGCCAAGAAGAAGGCCGAGAGGGATGCTCTCCTGAAGGAAGAGGAGGCGAGCCTGGGCGGACGAGCTGAACCGAAAAAATCAAAGGCCCCCGTCAAAAAGTCACGCGGCCTCGATCTTTCCCAGCTCGCGGGCGATTCTCCCTCGGCGCTGAGCGCCTCGGGCATCGACAACGCCCTCGACGCGCTTTCCTTGGCGACCGGCGCGGACGATGCCAAGGTTGACAAGCATCCAGAGAGGAGATTTGCGGCCGCCTTTGCCAAATACGAGGAGCGAAGGCTCGCCGAGATGAAGGCGGACGGTAGCGGGGCTGGCCTGCGTTTGGATCAGCGCAAGCAGAGAATCAGAAAGGAGTTTGACAAGAGCCCCGAGAACCCGTTCAACCAAGTCACGGTGGCCTACAACGCTACACGAGATGACGTGGGCCACGTCAAGGCTCATGAAGCGGCCAAGATTGAGAAGCGACTGGGTCACTGAATGAGATGTTTTGGTCATCGGAGAAGCATGTTGAAGAACAAGTAAATTCATTCCTACTCATCTAGCCATCTTTCCTGTCGGATATCAGAAAGGGGGTTTGGGTCATGATGGATGAAACCGGAAATGTACATGACAGCTAGAGCATCTCCATACTCATGGCCATCAAAATGAAGCCGATGAGGGAGAGAGGCGCCAGACATGAAGAAATAGCATGGTTGCAAGTCAAGCTTCCTGCCCTGTCCCTCCAATTCATCCCGCTTCCCGCATTCACGAGGCACCAAGACGTACCCCGCCATAATCATGCGACTGGTGAAACGACGGGGCCATCACCCACGTCGATCTGGCTGGCAGAAACCCTCACCGCCCTGCGTGGACAGCTTTCCCCAGTCCCCGTCTTCCCTCGGTTCAAGGTGAGCGGAAGCGCCTCACCGTATTTCGAGTGCCGCAATGCAACAGCTGTGTTGGGCTTAGGATGCTTCACCTGTCAGGCCTTCCGTCTCTACGGAGACAGCATTTACTGTCCGAGTTGTTCGTCCCGCCCCGGTCTCCTTCTCGCCTTGTGCTGCTCTTGACTAACCGGGCACGTCTAAACTAGTAATGGCTTGAAGCAAGCATGCCCCGAGGGTGTTTTCATTGCACTGACGCCGGGAGATCCTACTCTGTGGTCTGCTGTGCTATTCGTCCGCGATGGTGAGAGGGAAAATCGGGGCGATCGCCTTGAAGGAGCTACAGGCTTTGCGTCCACGCGGGAATGTCAGTGGCTGACCAAGAAGTGACAACAGGACCGTACGCGCCGGCCATCTTGCGATTTCAGATCTCCTTCCCGGACACATATCCGAAGCTACCTCCGCTTGTGCTCTTTTCCACTGATATTTTCCATCCCCTGGTCTCGCCTCTGACCACGTACATGTATACAACGGACGGCGAGGATCATGGAACGGTCAGTGCAGCTGACCAGGAGCGCTTACCTCCTGGCGCTTTCAGTCTGCGCCACGGATTCCCATACTGGTTTGCACGGGGGACGAGAACGGATCTGGAAGCCGGACAGGGCAGTGGTGAGCGGCTGGCCAGTCCCGGCCTCGGTCCCGGATCCGATCGTACTGCTGCACCTCTTGGGGGCGGCGCCACATCACCGAAACCGTCGGACGCGAGCGCTGCGAGCTACTTGAAGACGGGGCAAACAACACCATCCATCTGCAGTATCCTCAGGTATATCAAAAGTACGTTTGTTACATCGGAAGTGCTCGACTCTGTGCCTCTTGCGGCTGCTGGAAATCAGGGAGCCTGGCACGCGTGGCGGACTCATCGACGAAAAATAGGCAGACCCTCGGAACAGAAGTCAAATCCTAGTCCTGATGCGCAGGCTGAGGAGGTGCATGCTCCTCTCGCCCCGGGAGAGGAAGACGGACATTCAGCGCCGGCCCCGACGGTACGACAACCTGGGGAGTGGAACTGGGACGGCGTGTGGGAAGACAGAGTCAGGAAGGGCGTCTCGGCCAGTCTGAGCGAGTCGGTATTGTATGGCGCATCGGGCGGTGCAGATGACATGGTAAGCGAGGATATGGGTTGCGCGTGATGCCGGCTCTTGATCAAACCGCTAACCTTTACAGATTCGGTTTCTGCCAATGGAAGAAGCGGACGTTGAGTCGATAAAACAAGACATCCGTCGCACACTAGGCGGCACAGACTATGATTGACAGTCCCCGCGATGCGACGTCTCGGTGAGAATGCACACCCACTGCGACACCACTCATTCCCTTTTCCATCATTTCTGCCTGGCTTGGTTTTGCGTCTTCATTCATGCATGTAGCTGTAGCGTTTTCCATCATTGATACCCTAAACCGCCTTCTTTCACTGCATGCGTCTATCCTGGTATTGGGTTTTGTCCTCTTTCACTTTACTATCTCTCACTCACCTTAGGCCACTCCAAGCAGGAAATTGAGAATGAAATGACGCGGCGGAACTGTGAAATCCAGCAAGTATGGGGCGCACTAGGTAGTTATTCCCATCTGTGGCGGCTACGCTTCTCATCGCTCTTTCCGCAGCAACCGTCGGGTTGTTTCGTATCATGCTGTATAGGCCGAGGACCAAACTTTGAACCCGTCTTCCCCCCCCCCCCCTCTCCCCCTGTCGGACAGCTACAACGACAATAATAATTACAATTACAATAGCAATAACGCTAGCAACAAACAAAATACAAATCTTCTGACGTACTCGGCTGTAGTGCACAAGGCTCGTGATACAATCAGAATTTTCATCATATGACTATCTAGTAGCATGGCATCTTATCCGTTGCAGTGCGCGATAGTTGAGCCGAGGCAGGGGAGCAACGAGCCACGCCCGCTCCGCATCATCAAGAGACATGGCAGCGGTCAAGGCTCGAGAGGGTTCGATGGAGAGGCTGATGCGGCAGGAGCCGACAGCGACGGCGACATGTCAAACATGATTGAGGGAACGCAGCGATTACAAATATTCAAGAGGCGGTCTCGACGACGTGACGTGAGCAGGGAAGAGTTCGGCAACAGCCTGGCGGAGCTGAACAGTCGCCACGGAAGGGCCTGGGACGATGCCGTCGCCAGCTGCCGTGGGTTGCTGAGAAGATCGACGCCCGACATCAGAAACTACAGACGGCTCCTCGCCTTTGGGCAGACGAGCTCGTCACACACGGCATCGAGCAGTCGCCTTTCGTCGGCGGACTTTTGGCAACGTAGGGCAAGCGCGGATGGCGGCCGACGCCACTCGTCATCCGTGTCTTCGTATGAAACGAATGTCGGCGGAGCGCAAGCAGGCACTGCTCCGTCACGCTGGACGCCAGACGTTGCGCTTGGCCGGCAGGGACACGAGGAGAGGGCACAGGAGCTGAGTCCGCGGCAGATATCGAAGAACACGGGGGGGTACATTCTCTCGCCACGCATCGTCGTCACCGCGCAGGACGAGGAAGCATGTGGGGAGAGGGCGTGCGTGTGGGCGGCAGTGGAGATTTCTAGGAAACTTTCTCAGACATCGTCGGCTGCGACTTGTCTGGCGGGAGAGGAGATGCAAGGGGCCAAATCGTCGGGGACGTTTGTTGATCACAAGATTGGTGCGGAAAACCAAGGGGAGCCTTTTTAGAGAGACGTATGTGCGCATGGTCGAAAGCTGACGGAGTTGGGGCAGATCGCTTCTTCGACTTTGGTTGTCTCTATGATTTGACGGCCGAGGTGCACTCGACGCAGGATGCCACGATAGTAGAGGTTGTGCAAGAACAATCGTGGCCTACGTATGCAACTATTCTGGCTCCCTCTCTCTTTCTCCTTGGCAGCTGACCAGGTACCTGACCTGATACGCAACAGGACAATCTATGCCGGAACCAGTGTGCTGCTCATCGTCCAAGTCCGACTCCATGTCACGGACCGAGGTGCGCGGGGCCACAGCAGGTGCCGGTCCGAAGAGCTGATGGAGGAACTGGAGGCTCGGCTCGGTGACGTGCAGACACGGCTCTTGCGCGTCAAGATATCGTACCTCCACTCGGCGTTTCCGAACATCGACAAGGCGCGTTCGGGCGAAGATGGGCTCTGCCAGCTGGAAAGCCGGATGGAAACCACGGCGACGGCGGTTCTGGCGCCGAGTTTGAGCGATCCCGTGTGGGCATCGTGGCCGCGGACGGGGGCGTCGCAAAACAGCCTGTTTCGTCTCATGGTGCAGCACTGGGGAGACGAGAAGGCGATTGATGTGCAGCGGCGGATCTCGGATTCTCAGATGACGTCCCGAGGCCGTGGTGTTTCTCCGCAGCTCTGCGGCACCGATGCGGTCGTTCCAAGTTGCCGCCCCGTGTTGAGGTCCCAGAGCGGCAGCGGCAGCGTCAGCGGCAGCGTCAGCGGCAGCAGTCACGGCGCCCACGCGCAGAGCGCGACCGAGAGTCGGTGGAAGACGTGGTCCGGGCAAGGAACAGGGGCTCGGCAGAGCGCCGCCGGGGAGGACATGATCAAGACGCCAGTCCGCGACATGTACTACTTTGGGGAACGGGCGATCAAGGCGTTGAAGACGCCGACGGGGCCCGAACGGGATGCACGGGGTAGCAGGAGATTAAGCAGCAACAAGGGTGCAGGGGGCGTGCTAGGATCAAAGGAGGGGGAGTCGAAGTTTTGGGACTGGGGCAAGTGGTTTTAAGTGGTCATTGTATTTTGTTTCGGGTTGGGTTTTTTTTTGGGGGGGTTTTTTTTTTTTTTTTTTTTTCGTTAAACAAGTATTCTACAGCTCATCCCTCCACGGAATCGAAACCTGCGCACCCTTTCGCGAAACAGTAACGGATGAAGCCTTGTTGGCGGCCCTGACGGCCGCCTCAATGTCGAATCGCCCCTCCTCTTTCCCAGCCTGCACCACCGCCAAGGCATACGACCCGACAAAGGTATCCCCCGCAGCCGTGGTATCGACGACGGACGTCTCCACGGCGGGCACGAGGCCCCTCTTCTCGGAGCCGCCGCAGTCGGACGCGTAGAAGACGCCCCTCTCCCCGAGCGTGACGACGACGTTGCGCACCCCCCTCCCCTGAAAGTCGCTCGCCACGGCGGACAGGCCCTCCTCATGCAGGAGGGTGGCCTCGTCCCTCCCCGAGAGGATACACGCCTCCGTCTCGTTCACGACGAGGTGCGCCAGGCCCTCGTATGCGCATGGGGGGAGGGTCTGCGCGGGCGCCGGATTGAGCAGCACGGGGATGTGCTCTCTCTTGGCCGTCCGCAAGGCGTGGAGGACGGTGGGGAGCGGGATCTCGAGCTGCGTGATGAGGAGGGCGGGTTTCCGGCCTCGGCCTCGGCCTCGGAGGGAGGCCTCGAACGCGTCGGGGGGGAGGCAGTGGTTTGCCTCGGGGGAGAGGATGATGCGGTTCTGGCCGGTGGGGAGGTCGACGATGACGATGGCGAGGCCGGTGGGGGCGGTGGGGTGGGTGGTCAGGAGGGACGTGTCGACCGAGTGGGCCTGGAGGTTGGCGAGGAGCGTCTGGCCGTGGGGGTCGGGGCCTACGGCGCCGAGGAGGGAGACCGTCGCGGATGCCGAGGGGGATGTGGCGGCCGCGGGGGGGGGGCGGGAGGAGGAGGAGGGGTTGCGGCGCGAGAGCTTGCTGCAGGCTATGGCCTGGTTGGCGCCCTTGCCGCCGGGGGAGGCCGCGAAGGAGGTTGCCGTGAGGGTCTCGCCGGGGAGGGGGTGGTGCGGGACGTACGAGGTCAGGTCCATGTTTAGGGAGCCGAGGACGGTGATGAGCGGTGGCTGGGCCATGGCGGCGGGCGGGGCGCGTGCGTGCCGGGTGGGTGGTGATATGTTTGGAGGGCGGGTTGGGGGAGAGGAGAGGAGAGGAGAGGAGAGGAGAGGTTCGTCGTGATGGTGGATGGGGGGGCACGCACAGACACGTGGGTACGCGGGTCGACGACGGCCGGCGGGGGCGGGGGCGGGCCGTTTGGATCCGGGGTCCCCTGTGGCGGTGCCTGGCTTGGCTTGGGGGGTGAAAGCGGACCTGAAACATGACTCGTTGGTTGGGGGGTCAGTAGTTGTTAATAGGCCGTTGCTTGATTGATGCTATCGCTAAGTTGATTTCCTTCCATCCTCTCCATTTTCTATAGCTAGTTGTACTCCACTTATCACGTGGACTTTTCTCTTCTCAACAGACCCGTAGGTTGAGGGTCAAAGAGTGGTTGATTCGTTGTCGTCATAGCTGCGCTACTTGATTGAGCAACCCTCTGATTTATTCGGTATCTTGACCCATCTTTCCACGTGACCCATTTCTCCACGCAACCGAGGCCGGCCAGACGCGGACGAATGCGGTAATCCATCCGCGCATGCGTCAAATGGCATCTTGTACCCGGACGTGACGCCGCCGCCGGAGGGATACTCGGAATGCAGCAATCTGGATTGATTGTTGGTGCAGCTCGTCACAGCACAGCAAGGGACATCCGCCAAAGGCGGGAGCTCGCCGCAGGCGGCCCCCGGCAGGGCCCCCGGAGGGATAGTCAGCATGCAGGAGCACTCGTGCAGCTCTTTACCCGACGATGAGAAAAGCGAGCTCGCAGGCGGCCCCCGACAGGGCCCCCGGCGGGATACACACCAGCCTCCACGAGCCGGCACATGCAGACACGCACAAGGACCTAGCACGACGCACGCCCGTCGTGCCCCTGGCCCAGCCTCCCACACAAGACGACGTCCTCCCCCATGGGCAGCCAGGCCACGGCCTCCAGGCGCGCGGCAGCAGACGTCTCGGCAGCCCTCTCGGGGGAGACGACGACGGCGCCGCTCCCGAGCCAGGTGGGCGCAATGGTGACGACGACGGCGTCGACGAGCGCCTGGTGCGCCGGCTCGAGCAGCGAGTTGATGACGGCGGCGCCGCCCTCGACCATGACGCTGGGGAGGTGCTCGGCACGGAGCACGGCCAGGACGTCGGCCCAGGCGAAGCGCCAGCGGGGGCCGCCGTCGCCGCCGGCGTGAGGCCGGTGGTGCTCCGCGTGCGCGGCGGAAACGGTAATGTACTTGCCGCCGTGCGCGCGCAGCACCCGCTCGCTCTCCGGGGGGACATGCCCGGCGTGCACGGCCGTGAGCACAAACGGCGCGAGACCACCCCCCGCGGCGCACACGGCGAGCGCCCTGTCCTCGGGGCGGGGCCTCCACCGCAGGTGCGGATCGAGGACGACGGGGCGGGGCTGGGTCGCGGCCCCCGCGATGCGGCAGTTGAGCGCCGGGTCGTCGGCCAGCAGCGTCGAGACGCCGACGAGGATGGCGGCGTGCCGCGAGCGGAGGTGGTGCGTCATGGCTTTGGAGGCGGGGCCGGAGAGGCGTGTGCGCAGGCCGGGCGCGAGCGCGAGGCCGGAGTCGAGCGAGGTGGCGAAGGTGAGGGTGAGGAAGGGGCGGGATGGCGAGGGGGAGGAGGGGGGAGGAGGGGGGAGGAGGGGGAGGCCGGCGGGAGGTACGGCTCCAGGAAGGCGGCCGAGGGGGCCGCGAGCGTGAGCTGTTCGGTCATGGTGCTTGTGTGGTGTCGGCGGGGGCCGGCCGCGATGGTGCGGTGGTGTCGGGACCGAGTTGCTCTTGGAGCCGAGAGGAAGCAAGCCGTCGTCGTCGTCGGGTCAAGCATAGGTTGGCGGTTTTGTTGAGGAACTGGCCCCGCCCGCCATGGAGCTTGACGGCTGCCGTGGACCAGGCCGTGCCCAATCACCGACGACGTCACATGCCGCGGCATGGGGAGAACAACGCACGAGGGCTGCTTCGACGACAATGACTCTTGCATTTCCTCTTTTCCTTGAGCAAAAAAAGAGGTCATGTCAAACCTGTGCATGATAGACAAGGGAAGAATACGGATGCACGCCATGCCGGCGCTCCCTCCCTCCACGTCACACATGAAATGGTCACGCTGGATTCCCATCGTCGTCAAACGCGGCCCACTGGAAAAAGGAGCAGCCCTCGGTCCCCGGCACGTTCCCGGCATGGCACATCCAAAAGTACCTCCCCAGATTCTCCCTCTTCCGCTGCACCACCCGCATCACACACGGCACCCCGCACGCGCACCGCGGCGTGAAGCGCGGGTGGAAGCTCGCCCGGTAATCCCGATACGTGACATTGATGCGCCTGTTGCCCGCCACCGGATGCGCATCAATGGACAGCGCCGGCGCCACGCAGTGCTTCCACTCCTCCTGCATCTCGGCATGCATGACGAGCAGCGAGTTGTGCGGCAGGTGGATGGCTATCTGGCCCTCGGCGTCCGACTCCTCCGTCGCCCTCGTCCTCGAGCCGCCGCCGTGGCCGTCCCGGGGCACGACCCTCCGGACGCGGAACTCGCGCGCTACGCCGAGCGACAGGGACCCGATGACGGCCCGCGGCCCCAGGTACGTGAGCTGGTCGCTGTGCCAGCCGACGCTCTGCTGCGCGCCGCTGTAGCAATTGACAAAGGCCGAGTTGGGCACCCACGGCTTCGGCGACTGATGTCGCAGTTTTTTGCCACCGGGGTACCGCGTCTTGATGCGGTGCTGTATCTCCTTGTTGACGGCTTCCTGCACAATCGGCTTCACGGCCGACAGCTGTGGTGTGATGCGGCGGACGTCCTGGCAGGCAAAGGTGGGGGGGTCAGTACAGAGACAAAGATCAGAGCAGGTCGACCGGGCCGGTGGCACCCCCTCAAGGCACGGCTTCAGCTGGTGGCGGCGTGACGTACCGTGAGCTGCGATCCATTGTAGTAGTACTCCAGCTTCTGGGCCACCATCTCCTCGTAGCTCTCGACGAAGAAACTCGACGTGTGCGGGCTGGAGACGACATTGTCAAAGAGCTTGAATGCGATGCTTTCAAAGGACTCGGCCTCATGGAGAAGCTCCTTCAGCAGCTCGTTGGCTGCGTCCGCCGGCAGGAAGTTGTGGATGATGGTGCAGGGCGTGTGCTCGGCGACGTCCTCGGGGTCGTACAGGTGAAGGGTGGTGCCTCTCTTCGACTTGAGCTTCTTCTTGGCGGGCGGATCCGTCGAGAGCTGTTGCGCTCCCCCCCATCCCGATGATGCAGCATACCGTTTCAAGGACGGCTGGTATCCGATGCCGGTGCTCTTCTTCTCCCGCTGCGCATGACTCTTGCCGACCATCATCGCGTCCGAGGCTCGACCGACGCAGCCGTCGTGGGCCAGGAGAAAATCGAGGACCGTCTCCTGGTCTACCGCGGGATGGAGGGAGGACAGGAGCGCCAGCTTGACTTCTGTCGGCTCATCGTCGCCGTCTGGAGCGGCTTCAGACGCTGCCGGGCTGCGCTTGCGCTTCGGGTTGGATGCCATGGGGAAGGACTGGATGCCGGGCCGCGCCGCCTACATGATTGGACGTTTGAGCTTTGGTGTGCGCGTTGTGAGGGTCATTGATGGTATGAAGCATCTCGACTCTCGCCGCACTCGAGTTGAAGGCGCTGCTACTGCTGCTGCTGCACAACTGGACAAGCAAACCTCTTGGCGTCAACCTTGGCGTCAACCTTGGCGTCGACCTTGACTGTATCGTGCGAATTCGACGCGTGTGAGACGTGGAGCCGCCCAACGCCAAGTCACGTGGCAAATCGCAACCGCAGCACGTCTGCCATTTGTCACGTCAGTCTGACGGCTCCCCACCGCCGCAAGGCCAGACCTGGCCAGTGCAGGTCTCGTTGCCGAGGCACATGTCAAGTCGTCGTCGAGGTCCCCATCACGGCTCGACTCGCAGCATCGCCAACACCACAACCGCAGCACCAGCCAGCAAGCAATGCTCTCCACTCCGCGAACCCCTCCCCTCTCGAGCTGACATCTTCTCCCTCCGGCACTCGTCCAACCCTCGACTCCAACAGGGCCACCTTCCACTCCCAATGCGTCGCCGCGCAGGCGTCGTCACCCCCCACCCACGATGGCCGCCATGCTCGAGTTCCGCACCCAAGGATTCAACCCTTACGCGGTCAAGTACTCGCCGTACTACGACTCCCGCGTAGCCGTCGCCGCGTCCTCCAACTTTGGCATCGTCGGCAACGGCCGCGTTTTTGCGCTGGGACTGACGGCGCAGGGGATACTGGTTGAGAAGACGTACGCGCGTTCAATATTGATTCCATGTTTTTCTCTTTTGGTGAAAAAGGAAAGAAAATGGAAAAGGAAAGAGAGAGAGAGAGAGAGAGAGAAGAAAGAAAGGCAAAGAAAAGAAAAAAGAAAAGAAAAAAGAAAAAGGTCCAAGGAAATGACCAAAAGCTGACTACTCCGACGGGGCACACCGACAGATTCGACACCAACGATGCGCTCTACGACCTCGCCTGGTCAGAAATCAACGAGAACCAGCTTCTCGTCGCGTGCGGCGACGGATCGCTCAAGCTCTTCGACCTCGGCATCAATGACTTTCCCGTCATGAACTTCCACGAGCACAAGCGGGAGGCCTTTTCCGTTTGCTGGAGCCCCGTCACCAAAGACACCTTTATATCCAGCTCATGGGATGGGACTGTCAAGATTGTGAGTCACTTTCCTACCCCCTTGTTTGTTCCGTACTTGGTTGAGAAAGGGAGAGTGGCTCCCATTCTGCGCGTGCTGTACAAGATGACGAAAGACGACTACACACACGCACACACACACGCACATACTTGTCCATGTATGCATATGAGCTAACATTAACCCCCCCCCCCCCACGTGGTCCCCCACCCGTCCTCACTCCCTGAAAACCCTCCCAATCGGCACCTGCACCTACAGCGCCTCCTTCTGCCCCTCCAACCCCGCCCTCCTCTCCGCCGTCTCCTCAGACTCCCACCTCCGCCTCTACGACCTCCGCACCCCCTCCTCGGCCAAATACCACCTCGTCTCGACCATGGCCGTCCACGGCGCCCCCCTCCCCCCCGCCGAGGTCCTCACCCACGACTGGAACAAGTACAACGACACCGTCGTCGCCACCGGCGGCGTCGACCGCCTCATCCGCACGTTCGACACCCGGAGCCCCACCGCGGGGCCCCTCGCCGTGCTCCCCGGCCACGAGTACGCCGTCCGCCGCCTCGCCTGGAGCCCCCACGCGAGCGACCTGCTCATCAGCGGCGGCTACGACATGACGGTCCGCCTGTGGAATGACGGCTCCAGGCAGCCCACCCCGAGACACCAGCTCGGCATCATGAACAGGCATACCGAGTTTGTCACCGGCGTGGACTGGTGCTTGTTCGGCGCGGGCGGCTGGGTCGCCTCCGTGGGCTGGGACGAGCGCGTCTTGCTGTGGGATTCGACTATGCTGTTGGGCGGGGGGGGGTGACTGGACGGACGGACGCTGGAACACCATTCATGTATGAACGCGGCGCCGGTGGATGCAAAATGCACGAGGGACATTACATGTCCACAAATCCAAGTGTGATTCTATATAAAAGGCGGTTTGTTTCGTAAAGGGACAAGGAAGGCATTTCTGGGCATCATGATGACGATCGGCACAACGAGGGCCTTTTCTTCTTCTAGTACTGCTTCTTTTTAAACGCACTAGACATGTACGCCATATTCGATAATCGCCCAGGTATAGAACCAAAGACACGGACCCTTGGGACGAAACGGACGGAACCAAGCAGAAATAAATTACGTACCAGATGCTATGTGTAGCGGAGATTGAAAGTGTCCCCCAACGCCCGTTTCCTGCTGCCAAGATCGTGTTTCTTTTCCCAGCCATCCATCCTCTTAGCCCTTTTCGGTATCTAGGTTGTTACATTTTCTGACCACCATGTCTGTTGTACAAGTTGCTTCTTTGCTCATCTGTCCCTTCGACCCTCCAACCTTCACCCCCTCTCCCCCCCCCCCCCACAAACACAAGTCCCCCAATACAAGCACAGAGTAAAATCTCTCACGACACCGTCAAGTGTCGCCAACAGATGCACATGTTCAGATGCATCTCATATTCTTCACAGCCAGCAGCACCCTCCGCTTCTCTCACCAAGACGATTCATTGTTGTCTCGAGATCCCCGGGGATTCCCCGACGTTCGGCCCCTGGAATGACCCCTGAAACCATCCCTACCGCCACCTCGGCCACTACCCCTGCCGCCCCATCTGTTGCCGCGTCTGTCGCCGCCGCCGCCCGAGCTTCTGCCCCGGCCATAGTCATCACGACGTGCCTGTTCTCCAATGGCGGCAAAGGGATCTGACGATGCAGAGCCTTCGCTGCGGTACCCAGACCGGCGTCCCCGGCGGTCGTCACCTCTCTTGTCATCAAAATCGCTTTCTTGTCGTGCTGATCTTTCCTGGATATTCAGGTTGGACCCTACCAGACCCAGATTGCGGGCCCATGACGAGGAGACGGGAGGTGGCTCACTCCAGCCCCAGCCGACCGTCGCCCACCGATTCAAGTCATCAACGAGCTGATCTCGGTCCTGAGCGCCGTTGCCAAAAACTGAGGTATAAGCAGACCCAAGTAACTTTCTGGGGAGATTCTGAGCATACTCCAAAGCCTCTTGGTGATATTTGGGCAGCGCATCTGATTCCACCTGGGCATTGAAACTCTCAAGAGTCTGGTTCGGCTGCAGAGGCAGACCTCGAAGCATCCTTCGGGCACCGCCCACAGAGGTCGGGGGCAGGAAAAGCCACCCTTCGCCTCCCTTGTTTTGTCGGCCGGTACGTCCGAGCCTGTGGATATACGACTCGCGATCCCGGGGTGTGTCAACTTGAATGACGTGCGTCACGTTGGGGAAGTCCATACCGCGGGCCGTCACATCGGACGAGAACAAGACTGCGCTCCGTGCATTTCGGAAGTAATCTGCTGCCCTTGTCCGAGAATTCTGCGAGAGCTGAGACTGGATAGCATACGTAGAAATCTTCATCTCTCCTTTCTTTCGACGCTGGAAGCCAAATTCCCCAGCCAATTCGACAAGTGCAGTAGTATTGAAGTACACAATGGCCTTGAACGGTAGCAGGCTCTTGTCTTCGTTTGCTTTGGCTATTTCACGATCGAAGAGCTCGAACAAAGTGGGGAAAACATTGTTCCATGATGAAAGAGCAACAATGTTCTGGGGGATTCGATCGTGAGTAAGAGATTCGTTCTCAGAAATCGTCTGCACAAACTCGAAATCATCGGCGCGAACCATGGTTCGCGCCAACCGAATGACATTGTCGGGTATAGTAGCAGAGACCAGAATCGTTTGTCGCATCTTCTCATCCCGACTTGGTAGACAGCGAATAATCTCATTCAGCTCCTTCTCGAATCCGACATCAAGCATGCGGTCCGCCTCGTCCAGGACCAAGGCTGCCAGGTTAGGCGCCTCGATGCCACTCTGAGGGTCCTGCAGGAGATCATACAAGCGGCCTGGTGTGGCTACCAGAAGGTGGCATCCTTGACGCTGCGTCTGGCGCAACATGGAGCCCTTGTGAGTGCCTCCGACAGCTGACTGCACCACAAGACCAGTGTGCTTTGTGAGACGCCGAGCCTCGTCAGCAATCTGTTCAGCCAGTTCTCGCGTGGGAGACAGAACGATGCCACGGATGTCATCTGACCGAGCGGCCCGAGAAGCGCGTCTCGCCGCAAGAGTAGGGTCTTCTGTAATCATGCGCTGTAACAAAGGCAGCAGGAAAGCGATGGTTTTGCCGGTACCTGTCTTGGCTTGGGCGACACTGTGGCGAGTTAAAAAGCTGGGCTACAGAAAAAAACGGACAAAAAAAGGCGTAAACTTACATATCAGTCCCTTTCAATGCAGGATTGATGGTCTTGGATTGAACAGGCGTCATGGTATCGTATCGCATGTCTTTGGTGATGGCATCTAGAAGATTTTTATGAACGTCGAGCTGGGACAGGTCAGCAAACTTGACCAAGTCCCCGGCGGTCGCCTCCTCTGAAGCTTCCGCATCAACAGCAGCGGCTTCAGAGCTATAGTTTCTAAAGGCATATGCAATGTTCTTGAAAGATGTGGCAGGTCGTGAAATAGACAAAGCCGATCGCTGAGCGGCAGGAAGGGCAGTCCGACCGCGGACGACCACGAACGGCGCGGCAGCGCTGGCCAGATTGGCACAGCGTCGAAAGCCTTGCCTGAACATATTCAAGAAAGAAAAAAATCCGTCTTCTGTCTGCGATACGCGTTTAAAGGCTAGGATGGAAAGGCTAGTGTTGTTGATGCTCGAAATGACAGAGTCTGGTTGGAAGGAGATTGATGAGCAGGAGATTGATGAGCACTTGAAGGGTCCAATAATTTTTTTTTTTTAATCTTCCTTATTCCTATGAACATGAACATGTACCCACCCACTCAGCAGTGCAGACATTTGTGGAAACGCCTGTCCCATTTTTGTGGGATTTGTTCAAATCAACCAATGAGGGTTGACTGCCTCCGCTATCCTTGCCCGTTGTCCGTCGCCGCGCGCCAGAACAACTTTGGAACCCAGAGAAATCCTTGAAATGAAACGTTCAAAAATCCAGTCCCTAATGGATTGGACCGTTCATCACTTGAGCCATGATAAATTCCAGACGAGTGCCGTAACAACTTTATTCCCATTTATCCATACCCGAGGCGCCGACTCACGGTAACCCTCCATTTCTGATGTTAATACTGTTCGCCTGATCCAATTCAATGCTATCAATACAATCCAACACAAATCCAATGCCAACTCCTCAAGACTTCTTTCAAGTCCCGAGCTAATGCTTCTCGGCCCCCAATATGATAGATAAAAAACTATGTCTTGGTCCATCTTCGAGTCAAGCTTACTCAGAGCATGTCCTTGCTCATTTCATAAGACCATCCTCCATCTCGTCGAAGCTTGTCACGGGCTATCAAGTCCTTTCGTATATCTTCTTCCGTCAGTCGATCGGCTCCACTCCAGTTGGCGCTGGAGGTTCTGGCACGGAACTTGTGAAATCTGTCCTTGCTCTTGTTGAATACCTCTTCCATGTTTAGTGGCGCCGGTGGTCCGAAGATCTGGGAAGGATCCATAGTCTCTTGGTGCACTAGCGCTCTTCGGAGATCTGGTGAATCCGCCCAAGGTGCCAGTGTTACGCCATGCGACTCCTCTTCCTCACTGTCATCGTCTGTCTGGATCTCGGGAAGCTCAATAGCCTCCCCATTCGGAAACCTGGGAGAAGATCGCATTGCGGACTTGGCACCAGACTTGGCACCAGCAACGGGGCCAGGTCTTGCCGGGGTTTTGTAAGCCGATCCGGCGGCATTTGACGGCGGCTGCTGGAACGGAATGGCACCTTTGGAGATCTGTGCCAATTCAAGCGGGTGGGCTGCCTTCATTTGGCTAGCATGTTGCGAGCTGACTGTAGCCTTGAAGAGGTTTGGAGCGCCGCTTTGAGATGCATTTGCGTAACCACTTTGGAAGACAGACTTGGCTGGCATCTCCTGGTAACCGACTTAGTTACAGAATACATCAACGTGATTGATTATAAATTACATACCTTTTTGAACCCAGCTGAAGGTCTGACAGGGGGTCCTCTGATGTTTCTCTGAGTCGATGCATCAGCTTCTTCCAAATTCTCGCTCGTTCTACGTCGCTTGCTGTCGTTGGCTTGATACGTCGGGCCGCCTCGAGAAGCTTGCGGGTTTCTGGCTTGGCCGTCATCGCCTTTCTCATGAGGAAAAGTTCTTTTGGCACTGGCTTTGTTAGCATTGGAAAGAACCGCGTTGACCGGACGGTTAGTTTCCTCTTGACTCCAGTGAGCATTTGACGTCATTCGAGATGGCGGCCGTACGGCCTGGTGCTCCTGAGATGTGGAAGAATCCGATGGCCCATTGGGTTGCGAACGCATGGCAGGGGGTGGCGCTCTTGTCTGCTTTGCCTTTTCAATAGCCGCTTTCCTTTGCACACTATTTGTGGCCTGTTCTTGCTGCTGCTGTCGCTGCCGGTCCGCTTCCTGACGCTTCTGTTGTTCCTGTCTCCGCTGCTCTTCCTGAGCTGCTGCTTTCTTTCGCTCCACTTCAGCTTTTGCATCGCGGCGTCTCTGAGCCTCTCGTTCTTCCTGCTCTTTCTTTCTCGCAGCCAACTCCTGTGCCTTGGCTCGGCTGGTTGCAGCACCCCGCAAGCTCTGCGTTGAAGGCTTATTGTGCAATGAGGCTTTGCTTGCTTTGCTGACAAGTTGATGTGTTTGGGCAACTGCATGGTTGGCAGCATCTGGTTGCGCAGTAGAAAGTCTGTACTGGGAATGCTGGGAGCCTGTGTTGACTCTAATAACTGTCGGGGCTTGCTTCGGCCTTGTTTGTGTCTCTCTAGTTGGTTTCGCTGGGCGCTTCAATTCTTTGTTGCGAGTAGCATGAGCCGGGCCGAGAGAACGTGGGACTGATGGAGGTGGCATTACTGAGGCATCATCCATGTCAACGTCCTTGTCCATAGACATAGTATCATCCTCGGTAACTTTCATACTTCTGAGACCATTTCTCGTCGGCTTAGGCGTCTCTTCTGCTGCTGCCCGTTCTTCATCCTTCTTAGCAGCAATTCGCTTTTCCATAGCGGCAAGTCTTTCCTGCTCTTTACTGAAAACTCGAGCTTTCTCCTTCTCTTTTTGTCGAGCCTTTTCCAATTTCTCATTCTGTTCTTCAAGTCGTTTTGCTTCCCGTTCACGTTTTTTTTCTTCTCTCTCTGCAGAGGCTCTCGTGCCACGCATTGGCCGTGTAGGACTCGCATCAGGCTGGGCGACGGAGTTTTGTGAACCCTGAGACTCAATTTTCCCGAGAATAGACTCAGATGCCGCCAGGGAACGCGGAGCAAGCCGATTCGAAGATGGTGACATCAACGACTTTCCCTCAGCACTAATGGCAGCACTACTTGCCAGTAATCCCCTCGAGCTTTTCAGAATGGATGAGAGTTTATTCTTAACTTGTTTAAGAGGGCTTTCCCGGAAGCTGCGAGATGGCGACTTGGAAGGAGTACCGAAACCTCCCGCTTCGACCACAGTCGAAAGACCTGGATTCGATACAGACACGACCTTTCTAAGGGCGTTCGCTTCTCCCACAAGCGGACGAAGGTCTGGAATGACAGAAACAGAGGCTGACTTTGCGTGCCCATGAGCTTTGGCGTTTGTCACATTCCTCTGTTTCTCTATCTGCGGTTCCACCACAGTCTGATCGTCGGAGACGGCAAAATCAGGCTCGCCGATGGTTCTTTTCCCTTGGATGTCTTCCATGACATCCGCAGAATGGCTTTTCGGTAGACCGGGTCGTTCTTGATTTGCCGCAGAGATGGTGGCTGGTGGTTCAATCCAATCATCATCGTCATCCTCAGGAAACGCGCCTGGCGTAGATTGTAGTCTTGTCAATGGAAGAGGAGACGCAGCTTTTGGCGCAGGTGTCTTGCTATGTTGCAACAAATGCACAGGTTTGGGCTGCGATTGGCCCAGCTGGTTGATCTGATCTTGAAGTCTTTGGGTGTACGTCTTGGGATCGTCGCTTTTGGGGCCTTGGGCATCGGCTGCGCCGTCCACGTCAACGTCCATGTCGACTTCCTGATTTTCTCCCCGATCCAGCTTTGCAAGTGTCCCACCAAGACTTTTGCCATCTGTTGGCCTGTTGTAATAGCTCGTTCGTAGGTTGTCCAAATGGCTCGTTCGGGAGATCCTAGCTCCGATGCTCTTGCCGGCTGTGAGGGGCTCCCTGGCAGGCAAAGACGCAAAGTTCAAGCTACTCTTGCGAACAATTGGACGTATTGGGCTCGAGCCATCTGAAGCCGATCGATCATCGTCAGCGTCATGGACAGTCTGCTTTGCCTCAAGGCCCAACTGTCTCTCTGGCGATGCATCATCCATATAATTGGATGCGGTTTCATGGTCGAATTGTGCTCGTGCAGAAAGATTTTCAGATGAATCAGCTATAACGCGCTGTGTCCGATCCTCTTTAGCTGGCTGAAACGTCTTTGCCGGGGAGTCAGTACCAACAGCGGTACGCTTTGTTTCAGTTTCGAGAGGGATGGCAGTTGCGACTTTCGAGGTTGACTGAGGTGAGGTGTGCGCACTTCCAGAGTCAGTATCCATGTGGATTTTCAATGGCGCAACGTCCTCGCTGCCAAAGTAACCGGAATCCTGTGCGCCCTGAGTCGTCTGTTTGGGAGGGAAAACGGCCAAATGACTGGCAGAAGGTCGCGCAGTTGGCGAGCCTCTAGCAGCGTGTCCATTCTGCCTTGGAGACTGAAGTCGATTGATAGGGTTTGAGGCGCCGTTCGGAGTCGCAGTGAAAACCTCAGAGAGCGGCTTTGCAGGAGTCAGCGTTGCTGGATGAACCAGATGATCGATTGTCAACCTACCACTCGTGTCTCTAGGGGATTCAGGATTTTGGCTATCCTTGAAGTCTTGCCACGAAGCTTGCCTGGGGTTTTAAATGCTTCTGCAAAGTTCCTATACAAGTTATCAGCAGTCACATTTCAAGTGCCGGTTTCCCGTTCGCCACGCGTACATTTCATTTTCGTTGAATATACCAGCCATGTGCTCATTTAACCACTCAAACTCATTTGTTGCTGAGAAAGAGAACTCTTCGACCTCTGATTGAGCAATTCGTAGCGATGCATCTCGTTCCTCAGCAATCCATGCTCCAGAGCCAACTTGCAAACGTGGTGCTCTCATCGCAGCCATGGTCAGCTCCCGACGCCTCAAGAGGCGAGCGGTGTGTCGAATCGTGTCGTGTGCAGGGGTCGAATTCGGATGAAAGTCCTTATATCATGAGGGCATCCAGTACTGTATGAATCAGCACGAGATTACGCTAGAGTCTAGCCCTTCGTCAAACGTTGCTCGAGGGTGATGGTGTGGAGAGCTCATGCTATTCTGTAGGCACATTCCATTCCATAGTCATGTTGTTTTGATTGACACCGAATCGGGTTAGCGCACAAGACAGCCTCTCTGCCCGCACTATTAAGTCGCGTTCACTCAGCACTTGAACCCGACGTTTTTTCAAAAAGGTGTGGTGGGGTCCACGTGCCGATAAGCTCCTTATCAGATACTAAACACGCAATGTTTACTTTCGGCGCGTTCCGAGAGGATAGTGAAACCCGATCATCTTTGTCACGGCGCAATCGCTCAGCTCTTGCACCACCGTGACAGAAAACGGCGGAATCATGAGAGTGATAGAGGTCATTATTGACGTATGTTTATCACAAAAAACTTATTCAACCTCATCAACTAAATCCTCCTCCAGGGCTTCAAGTCGTATGCTGTGAGAACGGTGATATCAGGATGGTAAATATGGTTGTGAACCTTTGAAACTTGTCCCGAGTCACGTTTTGACTTACAGAAACAGGGATGAGAGTTTCAACTCCATCACTGGCCTTAACGGCAGTGGTAAATCAAACATTCTGGATGCCATCTGTTTTGTGTTGGGTATCACCAACATGTCAACAGTGCGAGCACAGAATCTCCAAGTAGGCTGGCCTATGATATTACCGTGTCTCATTTTTATATTAAATGCTTTTTAGGATCTGATCTACAAGCGCGGTCAAGCGGGCGTCACTAAGGCTAGCGTCTCGATCGTTTTCGACAACAGAGACACCAAAAAGTCACCGATTGGCTTCGAAGAATATGCATCCATCAGCGTAACACGTCAAATTGTTCTAGGCGGGACGTCGAAATATCTCATTAATGGCCATCGTGCGCAGCAGCAGACGGTTCAGAACTTGTTTCAATCTGTTCAGCTCAATATCAACAACCCGAATTTCCTTATCATGCAAGGCCGAATCACCAAGGTGCTGAACATGAAGGCAGTAGAAATACTGGCCATGATCGAAGAGGCGGCTGGGACCAGGATGTTTGAGGATCGCCGTGACAAAGCTCTGAAGACCATGGGCAAGAAAGAGTTGAAGCTTCAGGAATTGCGAGAGTTGCTCAAAGACGAGATCGAACCCAAATTGGAGAAGCTCCGCACCGAGAAACGAGCTTTTCTAGATTTTCAGCAGACTCAGAATGACCTTGAGAGGCTAACACGACTGGTGGTCGCATATGACTACATCAGATGTCAGGAAAAGCTAAAGCAATCTGCTGCTGACTTGGAGGGCAAAAAACGACGACTAAAATCCCTTGAGGATTCAGCAACTCGTCTCAAAAGCGAGTTATCCCATCTCGAAGAGGACGTGAAGAAAGTGAGGGCTCAACGCGATAAAGAGGTCAAGAAGGGTGGCAAAGCCCAAGCACTTGAAGAGGCTGTCAAGAAACACGCAAACGAACTGGTTCGACTGGCCACGATTCTGGACTTGAAGAATACCACCCTAACAGAGGAGAAAGATAAGAAGCAAATGATAGAGAAAACGGTTACAGAGCTGGAGGCGTCGTTGGAAGAGAAGAACAGAGCTTTTAACAATGCCAAATCATCTTACGACGAGGCAAAAGAAGATCTCGTCAAACGGACCCAAGAGGTGGAATCAAAGGAGGAGCTTTTGCAGACTCTTCAAACAGGTGTCGCGTCCAAAGATGGCCAAGAGAATGGTTATCAGGGTCAGCTTCAGGATGCGAAGAATCGAGCTACTGCCGCGGCGACTGAGCAAGAACAAGCGAGAATCAGAATCACTCATCTTCAGAGTCGGCTAAAGGAAGAGGAACCCCGCGCCAGAAAAGCAAAAGTACAGAATGCGGACCTTCTGCGCGACCTT
The DNA here is from genome assembly GCA_000222935.2 of Aciculosporium take MAFF-241224. Lineage (NCBI taxonomy): Eukaryota > Fungi > Ascomycota > Sordariomycetes > Hypocreales > Clavicipitaceae > Aciculosporium > Aciculosporium take. The sequence goes on from AFQZ01000373.1 coordinate 39,603, forward strand.
GATGGACTGAAAGGTCAAACGAAGCAACTGGAAAAAGAGCTGGAAAAGCTGGGTTTTGAGCAAGGTCAAGAAGAGCAGATGTACAAGCAAGAATCACAGCTGCAGCAAGCTGTGAGAACACTCCGCAAGGATTCGGACGATTTGAAGCGCGAGGTTGCCAATATCGACTTCAACTACGCAGATCCCGTACCAGGTTTTGATAGGACGAAGGTCAAGGGTCTTGTCGCTCAACTGTTCACCCTCGACAAAGATCATACTCGCGCCGGCACAGCTCTTGAAATATGCGCAGGTGGTCGACTGTACAACGTTGTAGTCGACTCGGAAATAACCGGTACACAATTGCTCCAAAAGGGCAAACTACGCAAACGGGTTACCATTATTCCCCTCAATAAAATCGCCGCTTTCAAAGCTTCGGCACAGGTCATTGCAACAGCGCAGAGCATCGCTCCCGGAAAAGTTGATCTTGCGCTCTCCCTCGTCGGATACGGCGAAGAAATATCCGCTGCGATGGAGTATGTATTTGGTAACACTTTGATATGTGCTGATGCGGGGACCGCGAAGCGCGTTACCTTTGACCCCAACGTTAGAATGCGAAGCATTACTTTGGAAGGCGATGCATATGACCCCTCTGGAATACTGTCGGGGGGCAGTGCACCAAACTCCAGCGGCGTTCTAGTAAAGCTGCAGAAGCTGAACAATATCACTCGTCAGCTCAAGGAAGAGGAGAATTCTCTGAGAGAAGTTCAAGCCAAGATCCATCAGGAGAAATCAAAACTTGACCAAGCGCGTCGCCTCAAGCAAGATTTGGACTTGAAAAACCATGAGATCAAGCTGGCTGAAGACCAAATCAGCGGCAATTCTTCGTCATCCATCATCCTAGATGTCGAAAACATGAAAAACAGCATCACCGAACTACAAAGCAGCATCACTGAAGCGAAGGCGCGCCAGGTGGAAGCTAATGCAGATGTGAAACGGATTGAAAAAGACATGAAAGACTTTGACACCAATAAAGACGCGAAGCTGATTGAGCTGCAAAAATCATTAGATAAGCTGCGTGAAAAGCTGGAGAAGAGCTCGACAGCAATGAAAAGTCTGCAGAAGGAACGCCAGACTGCACAGCTTGATTTGGAGCAAGTAGGCACAGACTTGTCCACGGCGCGGGAACAGCTTCAGGAAGCCGAGCTAGGTATCAAGGCCGCCCTGCAAGACGTCGATGGTCTATCAAAGCAGAAAAGTGCACTTACCGATACTCACAACGCTGTCCAATCTCAATTGGATGATGAGAAGGCGAAGCTGAATTTATTCGACGACGAGCTTCGAGCTCTTGAGGAAGTTACACGGTCCAAGAATGCTCGAATCACAGAGGAAAGTCTGGAAATGCAAAAATTGGGCCACCAGGTTGAACGCTTCCACAAAGAACAACAAGGTGCTGCAGAAAACGTCGCTCATTTGGAATCAGAGCACGAATGGATTGAAGAAGAAAAGGATAAATTCGGCCGCGGCGGTACGCCTTATGATTTCCAAGGCCAAAACATTAGCGAATGCAAGGCTACACTTCGAAACTTGACCGACCGGTTCCAAGGCATGAAGAAGAAGATAAATCCCAAGGTCATGAACATGATTGATAGTGTTGAGAAGAAGGAAGTGACACTGAAGCACATGATCAAGACTGTCATTCGTGATAAACGGAAGATTGAGGAAACAATCGTCAGCTTGGACGACTACAAGAAGAAGGCTTTACGCGAAACTTGGGAGAAGGTGAATCGTGATTTTGGTCACATTTTCTCAGAACTGCTCCCAGGCGGCAGCTTCGCCAAGCTTGACCCTCCCGAAGGCAAAACAATCAGCGATGGGCTCGAAGTGAAGGTGTGTCTCGGTAAAGTGTGGAAGCAAAGCCTAACGGAGCTAAGCGGTGGCCAGAGGTACAGATTGACACCCCTCAATCCGCTACATGCATGTGTATACTGACAGGTCATAGATCTCTCGTCGCATTGTCTCTCATCATGGCCCTTCTGCAGTTCAAGCCTGCCCCAATGTACATTCTGGACGAAGTCGATGCTGCTCTCGATCTCTCCCACACACAAAATATTGGTCGTCTCATCAAGACACGCTTCAAGGGTTCACAATTCATCGTCGTCAGTTTGAAGGATGGCATGTTTCAGAATGCAAACAGGATCTTCAAGACTCGCTTCAGCGAAGGCACGAGTATGGTTCAAGCACTGACACCGGCTGACATGAAGTAGGAACGAGATAGATATTTCACATGTGGAGAAAAGATCAGGGGAAATGATGCTGTACATATTTTGGATCATGGGTCATGGGTGGGGAGCGATGTATTGTATGATGTGACGAGTGCAAGATCTTTTACGATGATTTTGGCGATGTAATGTAGATAATACGTATGACGATACTACTGGGGAAAGTAGTCGGGTATGCTTCTTCTCGTGCTAGTGATGCTCGTGATGCTGAAATCATTTCTTCGTGCCCGTACGAGCTCTGGTTGAAGTACTTGTGGGGAGAAGTTCAACTTCAACGTCCACGGCCTCTTCCACACACGACTCTGTCTGCTCGGGATTGTTCGTTTTGGGAATATGGGACTGAGATGCATGCAGAAGTGCTTCTTGGGGCGCGACCTTGATCGGTATTCCTATAAAGGCGAAGAGAAACGGTCCGGCTCGGTGCTGTAACGAAAAACCTGAGCTGGATGGGCATCGGCAGCTTGCATCTGGTCTTGAGGACCAATTCCTCGTTCTGTGTATTATGAACGCCGGACTTTAAGCTCGGGTTCAAGACGCTACTTGTGTCCTTGAATGTTTGGACTCCAGGATTGAACCGACTTTCATTTGTCTTTGTCATGTTCTCGGCCGGAAAAAAAAAACCCTTGTAGCCATCTGTAGGTTGACGATTCAAAAGACGTGCTGTGGTAGGCGGAAACCCTTGCGGAGGCTGTTTTGTTTTCGCATGAACAGCGCGCATCGAGGCTCTGTAGACTGTCGTCGTTTCTGCATAAGAGACTCTGGAGCTTGGGTATTTGGCAGCTCGGCAGGTGGATTGTGGCAACTGGACTTTATTAAAAACCCCGAGGTTTGTCTTCGGAAAGACAACGGGTACGGCGAAAAAAAACCAAGACGGCATTGTGTTGGGGCTTTATCAACCAATCTACTGATAAATTTTAGATGCAAACCTGGTATTTTCGATGCTATCCGCTGTTGATGGTGGTCTTTAGGGTAGCCCAGCACAGGACTGAGTACTTGGGTCCCAGGCATGGCGGACGTAGCATGTACCCTAGGCCAAACCAAAACACTGTTCGAGGTTCAAAGTCAGCAGATAGACCAGTAAAGTGTCTGTCTTGGCTCTCCAAGTAGAGGCCACCAGAACTGTTCGGTACCTTGCGAAGGAGCCATGTCCCCGATTCCAACCAAGGTGGTTGTTCAAGGTGGTTTGTTCAAGGTGGTTGAAATTGCTGCCCGGAAATACGGCATGGCAGGAGCGATTTGCGACGGGTTTTTGCGACTTGCCTGTCATTCTTCATGTAGACCCACACATGCTCTCTTGCGGCAAAAAATCATGGTCGCCGACTTATTTTACCAAACTCCTCTGTCTCTCTCTCTCTCTCTCTCTCTCTCTCTCTCTTCC